>VFFE01007601.1:906292-989234 GCA_008921705.1 Burhinus oedicnemus
TGGTTTTGGTTTTTTTTTTTTTTTAATAACTGATACTTTATACTTCAAGACAGCTTTTATTTTCAGAAGTAAAGTCTGGGAAATAAGTAAGGTAATTTTAAAGAAAAGAATTATGTATTTGTTTAAAAAAACCCAATAGCGGTCACAACTTTCTTAGACATCTTTTCACATAGAAAACTGAATCTGAGTCCCAGAGTGTTTTGAAATTAGAAGATACATCAGTAACACAAAGTGTAACATCTACTATACAGGCCAGCGTGATGAATTACAACCTATTTTTCCCTTAGTTGTATGAGCTGCTTAGTCATACGGACTACAGTTACTGTGCAGAGCATGTGCATTATAGTAAAAATAGATGAAACCGGCAAGCAAAAATTAAGGGTCAATAATGCACTGCTTAACCAAAAAGTAGTGTCCGGCTGCTTGCATTGACACTTTTGTCAGCAGGACTGGGCAAATGCCCAGCTGGGTGTCGTGGACGGGTTAATATCTTCACACTTTTTCCTTCCTCACAGCTGCCACATGCAGTGCTCTGAAACCTGATAGTTTTCATCAAAAACTGCATCTTATTTTCCGTCTTAGTATACTAATCAATTTTCCCGTGCAGAGCTTGGAGCGTATTAACTGTCAGTTACTCCTAATTAATACTGAAGGCAGACAAAAAGAGAGAAGAAAGTAATTGACGTTATTTAATATAAAATGCCTCTCCCAATTTTGTTTCCTTTGTGGAAAACTCTTTTGGTCCCTGTTCAGGATTTAAGCACCGGCCTGTTTTATGTTTTGTTTCACAAGGCTGATTGAATGGCAGTTTATTATTCAAAACAATAAATTAAACTTCTCAAAGCCAAGGAGTTCCAGCAGTTCTGGCACAGACTGTTTTCTGCCAGAAGGAACACGCTCAGGTCTGATTCATACCAACTGTTGCTCTTTAACAGAAGAAAAATACATAAAACCTGCTATATATCTTTCAAGAGTCACATTAAAATTTCTTTAGCATAGAAATTGGGATGCATTAAAGAAAAAAGTGAGCAACTTTCATTGCAAAATAGATAATGAAAGCTTCTAGGCCAAAATGTACTGCGTATTAATTCCATGTAACAGTACGAATATTATGGCCTAGTATTAAAGGCTGATTTCAAAGAGACCATGAAAAGAGAGCAATCTTCTTTGATGTTTTATGTTTAAATTAAATATAACTGAAAAGGGATACAGGATCATTGCTCTTGCTACAGTGAAATGAGGAAGGGCTTTGCAGCACACCAGTAACAGCTGAATTAGATCTGGGCTTCATAAGATTCATGTATAATTTATGTATATCAGTAATGTGTGCGGGTATGTAAACAATAGGAATTTATAACATTTATGCGCTTTTAAAATATACATAAAAGGAAAACTGAAAAATAGGCCTAAGTGTATAGTTATGTAATATATATCTTAGGAAATCTGCAGAGGTTCTGGTTTTCTAATCAGAAATCTGATTAAAAAATAAGTTAAGCTTTCTTTTTTTTTATTTTTTAAAATTTATTACTTTAAATTGCCTACTTTTAAATATTAGCGGTAAAGAGAAAGCAAACCATATCGGCCACTTTGGATAGGAGCTATTCCAGCGTTTCTCCTTGTGTGCTCTTATGCTATGGTGGCTGGTAACACATAGCATTTAAACAGCTTTTAGAGGAGGTGGTGATACTAAATTAATTATGGAATGATTGTGATATCTCCTGGGTGACTTTTAGTCACAAGCTGTTGCGTTTCGGCTGACCTGAGGGTACAAACAGAAGAGCTCAGGTTTGCGCGTGGTTTCTGTAGCCTGTGCCGTTACCATTATGAATGCTGACTAGTGTTCTCCTAGAGACTTAATTTACTAATATGCTTTTTCATTAAACTTTTCAAATATATCATCGGGACTAATATTTAAAAAAGAATGGATAAAAAAGTTGACTTTAATATTTTGTTTTTTTCCACAAATGGCATCCTTTCTTTGAGTACAAATGAAGCTACTTAGAAATAAAAATCCTTCTTAGTACTTTACCCTTTTTACAGTTATATGTCATTTTCCTGTCTACAAACTGAAGATATTACCTTTGTAGAAGGGCTTTTATATTGTCTCATATTACTGTGAAATAGCAATGGTTTATTCAAATGAGGAATTATCTGCCTACCACATTATGCTTTCTACTTCCAACACACAAATGAAAACGGCTGTGCCTCCAGGCAGTGCGAGATATTGATACACTCAAACTTATTATTTTTGCAGTGGTTAACAATACCATGTGGAAAACACATTAGCAGAAGGTGTGGTGAGATATTACTGTAATATCTTTTCTAGTAAGTACTATATGCCAAGGATTATTTTTCAGTTGGGCATTTGTCTATGTGCTTGTGTAAAAAGCCTTTGAAGGGTTTCCGACTTGTTTTTTTTTTTTTTAAAAGGCTGCATTTTCTTTTTTTCTTTAAGTTATAATAAGCTTTCCAGATCATTTCTCCTCAGATTTCTTCTGTTTTCGAGGGGAGGCTGGGGAGCAGCGCTGCGAGCACCGAGCCGTGCAGCAGAGCAGCAGACACAGTCCCCGAAGCAGGGGTGCCTTTGCTGGAGCCACTCGCCCCGTTCCCGCCGGAGTTACCTAGCTCTGCCCACGCTAATCCCTGTCCTGGCCTCTTTGCTCACCCTATGGATTTACGTTACCATCCGTACCACCTTTTCCCCCCTGCTCTTCCCCTCCCAAAAGGCTTCCTGTGCCCCTTGGCCTCCAGATAAGCCCCCAGGGCTGTGCCCTTTGCCGCCTGGGGCAGGAGCGAGAGGGGACTCGGGCCACGGCGGCACTGTCGTCCGCACGGGGTCTGCGGCTGTCGGGGCGGTGCGGTTATTGGGGGCCCCCAACACCCCTTCTTACAGGAGCCCTGCTGGGATGCTGGTTGGCTGGAATAATCTGACCTGGAGACTTTGCCCCGTGAAGGGTATTCGAAGCCTAGATGGTAAGAGCTGTGCAGGAAGGGTGCTGGGGAGGCAGGCACGGGCAGCATGGCGCTGCCGCACCGTCGTGGCATGCCCTGGAAGCTCCATAAAACTGTGACGCGATTCCTCTACTACTTTTGATTTTGCAACGTGTTATGGAGGACGCTGATCTGGTGCTATAGATATTTCTGACAGTTTTTAGTATAGATTTAAAATACAGTTTTTAAAGTACATTTCTTTAACTTCAGTAAACAAAGAACTATGTTTCCTTGAAAAGCACTTGCCGATAGATTGTTGCAGTATAGCGAAAGGAATTTGTATGGCTGCCTATTGAAATTTAAAATGTAGACCAGTGTTCCATGTGCACACTAATGCTCAGACATCCCCGACATACTGTGGCACATCACCAAAATCAAACAACGTTTAAATGTCACAGAAAAAAACGGTAACTTTCCCAACTTCTGAAAATTGTTACCTATAACCTTGGTTTTAGGCAGTACCTTCACGAGACTACATCCCTTACCTGAAAGTAGTTAAATTTTGCCTAATTAAATATGGAGAGATGTGTTGCATGAGGGAAAGCAGAAATAAGCCCAGTATACAATCTGAAGTTCCATGCAATGTAAGAGGCATATTTCCAGGATAAAATGTATACTGGCTAACAGGGGGAGGAAGTGCGATGGCCAGTGCAGACTTTGGTGGTACCTGGTTTTGTTGTTGTCGCACTGTAATTGCAGATTGTTGTCTATGGCACTGGGTTCAGCATTTGAAAGCGGATAAATCAAATAATAAATGTTGCTGTAAAGAAATGAGAACAGATAGATAGTTGATTTTAAACACGAATCCAAAACAACTCTCCCAGAACTGTAGAGCAAGAGTTGTTAATAAGAATTCAGTCTTAGCAGAGATGATCTACCCTTTTGTTCTTGCAACTGCAAATAGGACAGTTGCTTTTTTTCAAGCAGAGGTGACTGCGAGGAAAGAGCGTGGTCTCTTCAGCACGCAAAGCAGAGCTGCGAGGTAGATAAGATGTCCTCGAATTACTGGTGTTTGGAGAGAAAACGGAAAGGGGCATCGTGGTTCCCTTCTTGGGAACAGTCTTCAGTCTATTTGACACTTTCATTGATGACTTGGGTGAACAAAGCATCCATTAAATCTGCAGCTAGTGCCAAGAGGAGAGGATTTACAAGTGCTCTGGAGGCAGCACGGGAATCCAGAGTAATCCTGACAAACCGGATCTGACATAACCTAGATGCAATATTGATGGGGGCAATATGAAATGGTGATATGATAAATCCATTGGACAGCCAGAAGGAGAAAGGACCGAGCTAGCCTTTCCTGCGTGGGAAGTCAGACCTGCTGAGCTCTGGCGAGCCCTCCCAACCAACGTCTCTGAGCAATAGCTCTTCAGGAAAGTGGCTGGGTGTAACAGGGGACCACAGGGCTCTGCTGTTATGAAGAAAAGCAATTGTACTGGGCATTACGAACAAATGCAACACACAAAATGTGCAGAGAAAGGAGCTGGGATGGTTGTAGGGAAGATTTGATAGCAGCTGCAGGAAGGTAAGAGAAGCCCTTCTCACTGTGCACAGGAAGACTGGTTTATGCTGTCAGCAGAGAGCCACCACAGGGTTAAGAGTAGCTTTGTAAGACTAAGGGGCACTGAGCAATTAATTGTCCCTGGAGGTCATGAAATCTCCACCAAAGAGGGTTCCTAAGAGCAGATTAAAGAAATATGTCAAGAGTGGTTGAGTTCAGCTTGATCCCACCCTAGGAGCTTGTCTAACCATCCTCCTAAGATCACTTCCAATTTTATTTCTGTGATCATAGCCATTATCCAAGATATAGCCACTGTTTGCCCCTTTCCCAGCGGAAATTGCCTGACTTCTCTGCACTTCTCTGACTCTTGGCAGGAGACAGGCACTTAACTCGTATCAGCTTTGTAAACCTGAGTTTAGCAGCTCTGTGATAACATTTGACATGTCATCTTCCAGCTGTTAGGTTGGATGATTGTCCAGATTAAATAGAGTTTACTATTGCCAAACATATGCAAAACTAACTTGGCAAAGCATGTGTATACATTGGCTGATGTTTTATTTTACTCCCTCAATAGTATAATGGAGGGCTTTAGAAATCGTTATTTGGGATAAGAAGGGTTTTACTTGCAGCTTATAAATGTATTAAAGTAGCTTAGAGTTTTTAGTGCTCCCCATCATTAGCTGAACTTACTGTGAAACCGGATCTCTTTTTTTTTATCAATTCTAACCAGAACTCGCCAAAAAAAAGTTCAGCGGCAGATGATTTCAGAGCTTAAATTATAAAGGTGGAGGAAGTTTCTCCTTTCAGCAGACTCTCCAAGCTTTTCTGACCAAGAAAGTAATTTCACTAAAACCCAAAGAAAATACATCTTGTGGAGCTGAAGAAAAAGAAAACAGTTGTTTAGTGTTGGCCAGATGCAGTCTAGAGTATAGGGAAAAGTTCCTGTGTCCATTTGTTAACCAATGCTACAGTCTTTATCGACATAAGTGCTGGGTTTGTTCAACAAGCGAAAATGAACGTAACTCCTGTATTCTTAATGGAATCAGCAAAACAGCATAACATAAAATATTGTTATAATAATTAATTATTCTAATAATTAATATAGGTTGTTGAGATTGCTGAACTGTCTTTACTTCTACCAGTGTTTGAAATACGGTTTTGCAGTTCCCTTGAATTCAAGAGGCCAAATTCTCCTCACATACAGTTCCTCACATACAAACATGTAATCTCGCTGAAGTACTGTCAAATGGTGCATTTTAATTTGAAGACTAGATTTACCCCTAATATCTTATCAACTTCATTTATATAATAATTTATTTGTTTATTTTTAAGGGTTTTTTAATTTGCTCTTTTAGTACAGCAGCAATTGTTTTGGATGAGTTTAGAGAAGGCAGCCCCATGTGTTTCAAATACATGATACATTACAGGGAAGGGATGTTTACACTTCTGCATAAGAGAATATAATTGATTTTGTGCTTGGATAATTAGGAAATGGTTTTCTTTGATGTATTCAAGAGTCCTGAATTAAAAATTTAAAGTTTGCTAACTGTTAGAAAAATTGATTCAGAAACAGCTTTAATGGATGAAAAGGCAGCATGCGATTGCAAATATGGTCTCAAATCTAATACTGTGCTAATGCTGAGTAGTCATACATCTAGGATACTTGGGTATCTTAATATCCTTGGCCATTTTAATTCTGAAATCAAGACAGTAATACAGATAGCTTAGGAAAAAAGTGCACATTTTGAAACAAAAAATATTAAAAATTTATCTTTCAAAGATTTTGACAGGTAGATGTAATTATACGTAAAGGCAAATGTGTCATAGGGGTGGGAATGCAAAAATCTCAGATGGTGTGCAAAATTTATGGCAAACGCAAGAAAACAAATTCTGCATGGCTATGAATTAGACTTTTTTTTTAAAGTATTCAAATTCACACCCTATGCAGCATTTCAAATATTTGTGAGTATAAATACTTCCAAAATAAGTAGTTGCAGCTAAGATCATAACTTTATTAGTTCAGATTTTTCTCTTTTTCTTAATTTTGAAAGGTGCTGGGCAGCAGTTTAAAATCCTTAATTTTGTCATTTGAAAATCAGTGTCCAGGTTGTCGGTCTGTTCTAACAGACGTGTTTTGTGTTCAGCCTTTTCATCACTGTTGTAGACAGGATTACTCAAATAATCCAGCCATCTAGATACTTTACCTCCGACACTGCGTGTTGCTCGCTGTTCTTGGATGTTGAAAGCATAAGAAGGATTACAGGGGCAGCAGATGGGCTGAATTGATTTATAGCCTTGCCAGTGTTTGCAATCTCATTGTGAGTATTGCAATAGTTGATGCACATCTTCAACTCCTGTCTCCCAGAGCTGTGCAAAAACTTGCCTGGTTCATGGATTTCATTGTGGAAACTGTATGGCAGTGCTCCCGCCTGCCATTATTTTAGTGAAGAAAGACTATTTCTGGCTTTCCTAGTTGTACAAAGACACTGCTGGTATAGCACAGCTGTACAGCTGATGTTAAATAAATAAATGAAGAGGACAACTTCTGTTTGCTTTTTACATTGCTGACCTTATGATCGGGAATGTTTTGCGCGGGATAGAGCAAACTTTGGCTGACGCAGGCTAATTCCCTGGGCACTCAATGGAGAATGAGAGCTTCATTCAGCTGCTTTGAATCATCTTGTGCCAGAGACCCCCCACGAGCAGGCGAGGGCTGCGCTTTGGTAACCTGAGCACGAGCTGGGGTGGGAGGTGTATGTGTACAAGTGGTGAACCGCCCCCACAAAATGCCTTAGCTGAGCGCTGTCTTCACTTCGTGTTTTCAGTTTCCAATAGTTTAGTAAATCTGTAGCAGGATTATTTGGAAAATTATGTTATCAAGTACATAAATATTATGATTGTAGAACAGAAAGAGGAAAGGAAATTTTCAAAGCTGTGCACGCCTGTCCTGTGTGTCTCTTACGTCCTGTATTTCATGACAGAAGAGAAATCCTCAAATTTGGGTGTCACTCTAAACGATGCTTTATACACAGCTCTTCTCCCAACCTCCCATCTGCTTATCTCCTTTTCCCACTGACCCATGAATATGCCCTTCCTTCTTTGCCTTGATTAGATGATAAAATATTCTGTTTCTGCTCTGGGAGGATAAAGCATGCAACCTGAAACACCCTGAAATCTGGAAATTCATATCAGACAGCTGGATTTCGAAGCTGTGGCCATTCCCAGACCTATTGGTGCATGGGAGCGGCCCTCCTCACTAATTCTGACCCTCTGCGAGTGGCTTGGAGGCTGCAGCTGATCCGTACAGCATTTGTTTTTCCGCAGGTAAGGTGGCTCCCTGCAGCTGCCCAGTTTTCCCCACTGCTGGTTTGCAGTCCAGGGATGAAGCTGGCAGGCACAGGGAGCAGAGCGCTGCCCTGCTGGGCAGCAGGGACCGAAAGCTGTTGGCCTGAGCTGGCCGGAGGCAACCCACCATACAGCTGTGCAGGACACTCCTGCCCTTGCCTTCCCCATGCCCAGCTGCAGAGCCTGGAAACGACTGCAGAGGTGGGGAGCAGTGAGCGCCTCGAGCATGCCCAGCCTGGGGGTGCTCTGGCAGGGCACTACTTAGGTGCTGGGGGGTTTCTTAGGGACAGTGCTCCAAAGTTGGTCAAAATATGAGGAGGCTGAGGGAGCTTCAGGGCTTGTGGCAGTGTCAAGTGAGATGGTTTCACTGGAGAGAGGGAGCTCATGCCTGCCTCCAGCAGGTAGCCGCCAGAGTTGGGAAGCGGCAGCAGCTGTCGGGATGTGCGCGCTGCTGCGTAGGCTTGCAGCATGGTGGAATTAGATTGCTGGGAACAGGAGTCATCTGCAGCTCCTGAGCCTGAAAACATCACATGCTGGCTTCTGGCTTTTTATTTTAAGACCACCAGGCAATTCTTATTTGCATGCTCCATAAAACTTTTAAAAAGAGTTTTACAGCTTACTTAGCGTACAAAAGGTATAACCAGCTGTAAAATGAAACAATTGTCAGGACTGTGGCAAATCCCACGCAGCACATCACAAGCCAGGACGCTCCAGATGCTGGTGGCACAGCCCAGCCCAGGCACAGGGTTGTGCCACGTCCCCCGGTGGTGATGACAGTGTGCGTACCAGTGTGGGATGCTCTGCTTGCTGAGCCCCGCGCACCCCACGGGGCTCCTCGGTAGCTTTTGTGGGTCCTCAGCATCTCATGGGCTGAGATTTCTGAGAGCCTCTGTGTTGTTTTGACTGTACTTGCGTCCTGGCTCTCATCCCTAATCAAATTTACAGCAAACTGCCCTATAAGTGTAAGTCAAAGAGTAAGCGATGGAAACCACATGGGAAAACAAAAGGCACCTCAGCTCCGAAGCGCGCTGGTGGCAGCTTGTGCTGGCAGGGAGTCTCGTCATTACATAATGATGCACTTATCCAAACGGCGTTTTGTATTTTGGGAGACAGATGTGCCTTGCAGTTGCTAGTGGAAGTTAAACGTTAAATATGAAACCCATTCATTTTCTCTTAGTCATACTTTGGATTTAAGCAGATGTTTTGCTAATTTGTGGTTTTCAAATGTAGCATGCTGACAAGACATTTATCATTAACTACAACTTCATCCATGCAGTTTAGCAAATTGGCCAATTATTAACAGTGAGGGTTGCGTGGCGGTTGATGCATAGCTCCTGCTGCTTTGAAAGGCCTAAATTGAAACTCAATACGTTTTTACAATATAAATTAATTGAGCTTTGGACCACATCCCTGTTATTTGAGTGCTCTCTGCTCTCATCTTCAGAATGAACAGCCATTTGTAACGTGCTGAGTAGTTGTTCCGTCTGTGAGCGGAGGCTCCTGCCGGTGGAAAAAGTGATGGCTAACACTTTTCTGGTGAGGGCATGAAAATGGCTGCTGCCAGGCGTAGGCAGCATGACATACGGAGGGAGCGTGGCCACGGGACATTGTACATACATGCAGACCAGGCTGGCTCTGCCACAGATGATGCAGGAGGCATCCTGGAAGGGTGCAGGGCGGGCAGTAAAAGCAGGGTGGGAGCAGCTGCCTGGAAGCTAGCGCTGCCTAATACTTTCCGTTATAACATTTCTCTTGCTTTTAACTTTTCTAGACCTTACCCATTTTGATTTATTTTTTCCTGTTTTATGTTTGCAGGGTTTGATGGGGTGGGGGGAGGAAGGGTTGGTGATGGTGCTGTGAACTGGTAAGATGTCCCAAAGGTGCTTCCCAAAGCCAGGAACCACCATCATATGCCTGAAAATATCATCTCCTATTTTCCCAGCGCTGGAATTCAAGCGGGCAATTTAGTTATCATTTATTCATCCCATGTACGAGTCTTGAAGGAGAACACTCAATGCACCTCTAATTTCTAGAAAGTATAAGGATCTTGATTTTCACCAGCTGGCACTGCAGAAATTTTGCCTTATGTTCCAGCTGAACTGGGAAAACCTTTCAGGACGGTTTGTTCATAGTTGCTCCAGCTACTGGCAAATCATTCCCTTTTTTTCCTTCTCTATATTTGTGTCTGCACAACAGGGAAACTATATACCTTGTTACAAAACAGACAGCCATGCAGATTAATTAAATAAGAACTGTAAAAAAATTAAAATAAATACATGTGGTGTATTTCATCTTGCTTTATGCAGCCAGATGTGCTGGGTGTGAAGTACTTACAGGGCTGGCTTTACAGTCTCATTTGATGTCCTTTCCTTCGCATCCCCCTCCTCTGCGGAAAAGGGAGTAATGGTCAGGAGCAGCGATGTCTCAGCAGGGAGGCTGGAGGTTGCACAAAGTGTGGAGAAGAGAAAAACCATGGATTTGGGGATGGTGTGGGAGGGCTTGTGTTGCCTCTGTGCCTGGTCTGCATTAGAAGCATGAGTCCTAGGGGTACTTAAAATGAGCTGAAGGCCTGGTCCAGAGGGTTCGTGAGGGATGCAGTCGGGGTTTTAAAGAGACATCTTTGGCATAGTTATCTCCCTAGTAGCTTTCTGATTGAAAGGGATGTGGCAGTGGATGTGGAAGGGAAGATGACAGGTTAAGGCTACGTTGTCAGTCGCCACCTTGCTTTGCCTGGGTTTAGATAAGCTATATCTCCAGAAGTGGCGGTGTGTCCCATGCCAGGCTTTAGTGCAGGCAGACGTCAGGTGAATTCAGCTAACCCAGATCCTGATCCTTTGCAGCGCTGCCAAGCTCCTGGAGAAGAGTCCGTTCTCCGTCGGCGCCCCGAGCCCCCTGCTCCCTTCGCCGGCGAGCCTGCAGCTGGCTCAGCTCCAGGCGCAGCTCACGCTCCACAGGCTGAAGTTGGCTCAGACCGCCGTCACCAACAACCCGGCTGCCGCCACCGTCCTCAACCAGGTGCTCTCCAAAGTGGCCATGTCCCAGCCGCTCTTCAACCAGCTGAGGCACCCCACCGTGATGAACGCCCCACAGGGCCACGCTGCAGGGCCGCCGCAGGGGCCCGGCATTGCCAGCGCAAGGTTCCCCTCCACCGGCATTGCCTTTCCCGCCCAGAGCCCGGCCTTAGCCACGCCGGGGAGCAGCCTGGGGCCCGTCCAGGCCCAGACCCCCAATGCCATTGTCATGAGTCCCTTCGGAGGTGTCATGGCTCCCACCTCCGGCCAGCAACCTGTGGTGGTGAGTCTCAACAAGGCGGGTGCCTCTGCCTCCGCTGCTGCGGGGGGCTTTTACGAGTACAGCAAGCAAAACGCCGCCAACGCCGCCCCTCAGGCGTATGCCTCAGAGGGGGACCAGCCCAGCCAGCATGGCTTCCTCGCCAGCGGGGCCCACGCTGCCTCCTCGGCGGCAGGGCCATGCTTCGAGGGTCACTTTGGGGCTCCCAGCCAGCTGCAGCACGAGGCAGCGGCGGCCTTCCCCAAGGAGGCCTACGGGGCAGCGGTGGCGGCCCAGCACGGGGCGGCCCGGGCCTTCCCCAGCGACCCAAACGTGAGCTCCCATCCGAAAGGAGATCCCGGCCCTGTCCTGCATGGCAGCGGTACAAGCAACAGTTGGGAAAATATCCCTAATTTCCCCAGCCAAAACAAGCCTGACCTTGTGCCCGGCGACAGCCTGTGGCCGTCAGCGAGTCAGCAGCAGTATGAAATAAGAAACGAGCTCTACAACCCCGAAGAGCCGACACCTGACACAAAGTTCAGTGCGGCCGCCCCCCCCGCCTTCGGCCGCCTCAACCACAGCAAGCAGAGCTTCAGCAGCCCTCGCATGAGGCAGAAGGAGGAGCGGAGCGGCGGCGTGCCCGACCTGCCCGCCCGCTCCCTGCCGCCCCACCAGCTGGGCGACCTCCGCGGCGTGGCCCCCCTCCACTTCCCCCACGTCTGCGCCCTGTGCGACAAGAAGATCTTCGATCTGAAGGTGAGTGGTTTCAGAGCACCCCCGGGGCACGGTTTGGACCCTTGAACGGGCTGCCTGGTGGTTGATCCGGCCACCAGCTCCTGCCACCCTTTGCCGCCAGTGTCCATCGCCGCGGAGGTGCCCCGAGAGAAGCAGAGACAAAGGGCCGTAGTTTTGCTTAGGGTGTTGTACATCTGTTTCGTGGCAATTACTGGGGTTGCAAGATCTGGTTTTGTTCCGCATCTCACTGTGAAAAGCAGCGATATACGGTGTGAGAAATGCGAGGTCTGGGCTGGGGTTGTGGCTCATCTCATGGGCCCAAAGCGAGGGGAGGAGGAGCTTGAAGCTGATCCCCCGGCTTCTCAAGCTGGTGTTGCAACCACACATCTGTGGTTTCATCTGCCTCTCCCTTTCTCTTCACTTTTCTGATCCCAAAGGCTTCCCCCTAACAGCCTTGTGGATGCAGCTTGCTTAAACAAAACAGTGCATTTTGATAAAATTATTTTAACAATTCTTCTGTTGGGATCTCTTCCTCCTTCTAGTAGCAATAAGGAAAATTTAGGACTCAGGGTCCCCAGCGACTTTGGCCTGGAAGCAAGAAGCTGCCCAGCACATGTGGTGCAGACCGGGCTCCCACTTCTCTGTTCATACTGCCAAGGGAGCTCCAAATTCAACCTCACCCTTGAGAAGCAGCTTCCCAGCTGCCCAGAGAGCCTGTGTGCTAGGTCACATTATATAGGTCAGGTCTGGAGAAGGCCACGTAATTTACGTGGCTCTCTGAGCCCCGCAGCCATTCGTGGGCTCTGGCTGGGGTTGTTCTGGCCTCCTGGTGAGCCCTGCTGAACAAATCCTCATGACCTTTTCCATCACATCGCAGGACCAGCACCTAACCGCAAGGGCATGTGTTTTCACACTGATACTGGCCTAACAAAAACCTTACAACAGCATTTCTATAGGAAGGAAGATGGCCAGCAAATTAAATAGTACCTGATACTTACACACCCAGGGGCTTTGGGATATTTGAATGTATTTGCTCTTCCATGTTTCCTTTTTGCTCTTTGAGCAGCTGCTTGCAAAAGGGTTTGCTGTTGTTACTGCAGCTACAGGGCTGGTTTGAAGTAGCCCCTGTCTAGGGCATGCTGGGCATTTCTTTTTTTCATTAAACATTTTAAAAGGGCAGGGAAAATGTCGTTACGGTGAGTTTTGGTTGATTTGTTTGTTGGTGTTTAATACAGTGCCTCATTTGGATCATAGGAGTGTAAATAGCTGAATGTACTTTGACGAATGTTGCTAATCTATTGAAATGAATAAGCACTGTCCTGGCTGCCCTGTGTGCTGAGCACCTTCATCATGGACATTGGAGGAGTTGATGGTGCTCAGTGCCTTGCAGGATGAGCTCTTCAGCTAGAGTAAAGTAACTAAATTAATAGAAATATACTGGTTTTAAAAACTAATACAGAGAAGCTCTCCTTTGGTCAAGTAACTGATAATTTAACCTACAAGTAACGAATCAGTGAATGCATTGGATGAAGGTGCGCTTGGCTCCAGCATCACACAGTTTGATCTTCAGCATCTCAGTATTATTTTAGAATAAGGTAAACTGAATGGAGAAGCAATCTCTTGTAAATTTGTCTCAGGATTTTCCCTATGCTCATCATCTCTTTGTTTCAACATAGGACTGGGATCAGCATGTTAAGGGAAGTCTTCACATCCAAAAATGTATGGCTTTTTCAGATAAGTAAGTATTATTTTAGAGACACTCTTCCAACTGAATTTCTAACAGAGCATCCCTTTCTTCAGTGGCTTTTCACCGGGAATTTACTGTATAATAATTATGCTTTAATATTTATGGCATGTTATGTATGGTCCTAAAGTTATTTTCTTTCTTTTCCAGCACTGGTATCCGGTGTGTGTTAAGCTCAGCAGATGGAACGTTGCATTTATCACCAAATAATGCAGCAGTTTTCAATCCATCTAGTATCGAAGGTGAATGGTTGTATGTGCAATAGTTAAAACCACTTTTTTTTTAATTGAAAGGGAAGTCAGTCTCTGGGGAAAAGTGGACATTTTAAATGAAATGTGATACAAGTTTCCAAGGAAAACTTTCTAGAAGTTGTGCACAGAAAGGCTAAAAGCCCAATACTGTGCCTTTCAAAGCATGAATTTATTTTTCTTTCAAACAATGACTTGTTTTGACATTACAACAAAACAGTGTATAATTTGGTGTAGAGACTATGAAATTAATTATTATGTAAATGGGGCATTGCTTACTGAGCACACTAATACAATTAATATGAGTCAATATTTAATGAACTGTGTGTAATCCATTATTTAGATTATCCACCAAATGTCGGCTCATCTTTTATCACTACATCAGCAAGATCCTTTGGCCAACCAGGTCCTACATTTTCTTCTCCACCATCAGGGGTAAGAGTGAGTACCTAAGCAAATTGATCTCCGTGTTGAGATTCTTGTAGAAGCCGCTCCTGCTTACTGGAATTAAAACCGTGAAGGCTTCCTTTTAGACAGTAATCTGAATATTCAGTCTGTTATTTTAACTTCCCTGCAGCTCTTTTATGCTTTGGATTTTGGCCAAATCAGAACTTGATTTTAGTTTTTATTTTCCAATGCTAAAAGTTGTTTGCTTGTTAGAGGGATTTGGGGAGGGGGGGTAAATGATTTTGTGTGTCTCTCATGGACTTTTTTCCCCTCATTTTCTGAGTCTTTGACCCAGGAGGGTCAGCTTCAGCTTGGAATGAAGATGTGGATTAGTTTTTACTTACTCTGTACCAATCCCAGCAAGCAGCCTGCCATCTCTCCAGTAATTTATTTGTAGCAATTGCTCTCTGCCTCTCCTATGCTGGAGTCCTCCAAGGTAGCAGTAGTGGCAAAGCTAGCAGCTGCAGCTTTGCTAACCGTTACTCACCTGGGGATTCCAGATCAATTCATTATACCGGACTAACTTTTTTGTAGTTTTTTTTTTAGTGTACTATTTATATCATCTGCTGCCAGTGGTAACCTTTCAGCAAGTTTGCTTTGGTGTACAGCCTTCCATGGTTTAGGTTTATTAGTGCCCCTCCCGCCCCCACATTCAACACAGATCTCCAGTTATATTGCTCTAATGTGCACTTGAATTCCTAGCCCAGTAATCAACAAATGCCAGAAAAAAAGGATAACATTAAAAGTGGTTCTTAAACTGACAAAGCCAAAAGATTTTAAGAGAGGGAAAAAAAAGAGAAAAACAAGGAAAGAAAAGGCAAATAAACATTTCCATATACATAATGGAAATAGAAAGTTGTTAGGGTTAAAATGAAGCTCAACATATATTGGAAAGCTATGATGAAAGCTGAAGACATCAAGGACTCATGTTAGGGCGTTCATGGAATAGCAGCAGTAATCCAGGGGTTCAAGTTTTCACCTTGTTAGCTTTTGTGTATATATCCTGATGTGGTCTCAAACACTCGGGAAAGCCAGGCAGAGTTGTGTCCCCTTGCCACTCCAGCTCATGTCAGGCATTGCTTACAGAAACATCACCCAGATTTGTTTAATCCAACCAATTTTCTGCTGTGTGGTTTTGCTGTGACAGAGGTTATTTGAAGGGGTTTTAGCTTCTGCCTGTCACAGGCACTGTGTGTGCAGGGGAGCAAAGAGCTGTTCGTGACGGCTGCCTCCAAGGTCAGAGGTGGAGTAGCAGCGGGTGCGGAGGAATGTTCCTTTTCATCATGTCTGTCAACCTCGCAACAAATGAAATTACTGCTAATGCCAGTATCATTTCTCCTTAGAATCTGTCACTATTTATCATTTAAGCTGCCTGCAGAAGTCCTCCTTCTGAATGACCTGCAGTGTTGTGAGAGATAAAAGAAACAAGAACTTTGATTTTCCTGGGCATTGTAAATTCTCTTTTTCTTCAGGTGGACAGGGAGCTGTATTAGAGGTGTTAAGATTGAGTTTGCCAGCTGTCATTCACCCGCAACCCAGGTGGCTTTTAATTTATTACACCATTGCACAGTAGTATTCACTTTCAGCTAAGCTGCTGCCATTTAACTGAGCAGTGGGAGATTATACTTGACCCTGCATGTAATCATAAACAAAGTGTTCAGATTTCTGGAAGAGCTTGCTCTGTGCTATCCATCTGCAAATAACTCTATCCCTCTTCAAAAGGCAAATACAGTGCTACAAGTCTTCACTCGGGCATGGAGAGGCATTAGCACTGGAGGGATGGCACTCTCACTTTTGTATCTTTAGAAAAGATTCATGCGAAGCTCAAGAAAAGGATAAAGAACTTGAAAAGCAAGAAACAAAAAAAATTGAAAAAAAAAGGCGCTGTAATAAAAAATAACCAAATTTGATTGGTGAAATAATGTGGCAAACGGTATGAGGTGCATTTCACTACTGTGTAAAATTATTTTTGTAGTAGTTCTCCAACTGCATTGGTAAATCCCTATAGACATCAGTTGCAAAGAAAGTTAACTTAGAGTCTTATTGAAAATTACATTCAACACTTGACACACAACAGCTCCTCTAACTTCCAGACTATGGATATGGAAGTTTTTTGGCTGTGATTTACAGCTCTATTTAATGAATGGATCCAATTTAACTTCAATCAGCTGACAAGATTATTGCTGGGTACAGCCCATTGACTTCTGGTATGAGTATGTGACCGCTTCTTAATCATGAATTACAGCAGATTTATGGCGTAGCATTTTAATTTAAGCTATTGCCAATTGTGGGGAGGTGGTAACATCTTACAGTAATTTGATTTAATGTACTGTTGAGCACGTTAGAACACGGGCTCTGGAGCCTATGCAGGGAACAGCTAAGTCTTTCTAGTCCCATAGACTCTTAACATACCATCTCGTAACAGATCTAACAAAACAAACAGAAGGTGCCAGGTGACCTGGGGTGTTCCTACACTGCGACTGCATTTGCTGTCAGGAAGGCTCCCTTTTCCCCTGCTAGCTGTAGTTATATTCTTCTTTTGTGTGCAACATGCTGCCTTGCCAGATGCACGCAGCCATCACTTCCTTTTCTATTCAAGTGGAGTACAGTTGCTTCATCATTTTTAGGATCTGGTCTTTTTCAGGATCAGGTCTTTGTTATTTTTCTGCTAAAGAAAATATCTCACTTCTGGACTTTGGTACTTCTTTGACTTACCTTATACACCTGGGCAGGCTCTGTAAGATGCAAGCTAAATAGTAGACCACTGTATAATACAGTCTTGCTGCTGCAAAAAATACACCAATGGTTAAGTGGTGAAGCCTGGAGGGAAGGTAATGGGATGAAGGTGTAAATAAGATAACATTAGCTCTGTAACTTGTGAACTTGCTGACAAGCCAGACATTTGTGATGGCTCTGGTGAACTTGATCCCACAAGATTACGTGATTTGCATCTTCCCTTGAATGGCACAATTTTAACTGAAGGTAGAGTTACTTCTTCAGTAAAATCCTGACAGCAGAGGTCATAAACAGGGAAGTAGTCTGGGAAGACTTAATCCTGTGTGAGCAATGTTTTGCATGTCATTAGCTGGGGTAAATTATGTTCCTCTCCAAGTATACTGGGATGGCTCTTTGCACAAGGTGGGCAGAGCCTGCTTTCCATGTCAGGGAGATGGGCGCCTCTTTGGGAACTGCCCCAGCACTCCAAAATAGACTACCACCCTTGGGAAGTGATTACTGCACCAGCGCTGTGTGCCTGTGCCAGCCCAGTTTTGGAGCCCCGCCTCTCCGTGTGTCCAGTGGTCAGTACGCCCCCAGGGGAAAACTCCCTCCTACCATGTGTTTGTTGCAATGAGAGGGGAAAGTAGTAGATTTTCCAACCTCAGGTACAGCTCTGTGTCCTTTCACAAGTTAAATGGGGTCACTTTTAGCCCCAGCCCAGTCTGTTCCACCAGGGCAGAAGGGGGATATAAATTCAGCCTCTGCTGTCCTGAACACCTCTGTAGTCACCTAAACTAATTTCTAATGTCCATATATTCAGCAGGGGCTGCAGTGAGCATCTAGTTCAATTTCTAGGCACCACCAGCACTACATAAATGGGCGTTTATGGAATACTTGAAAATACTAATTTTTTGTGCGTTGCTTGCAAATTAAGGGCCTTTTACTCAGCAATAGTGCATAGTGCCTTCATGTGCAGGGAAGGCACAGAGCCCTCAGTGGGACAGATAGATGCAGATGGGGTGAGGAAGGCTGTCTAACTTGGCAGAGAAGCCGTAGGGATTGTGCTGGTGTACCAGATGGGTACTGGCCCTGCAGAGAGCTCGTCAAGAGGGACTGAGACCTCCCCATGGCAGGGGCACACTCCCTCTCCAAACACCAAGGGGCCTCCAGACTCTCGCTGGTGCTGAGTACAGTGCCTGGGCCTGTGCCCATTGCAGCCCAGCCCTCTGCTGTGACACGCCAGGGAGCCGAAGTCTGGGAGTCCATAAGTTTTGAGGTGGCAAGTCAGCTTTTGCAGCAATATTGTTAATCCTGTTTGAATAAGAGCATCTCTTCTAGAAATCCTCTCTGCACTTTGTAATGTCCAGGGATGGAGACTCCACTGCAAGCTGCACTGCAGTTAAACGTTTCCGTTCCCATTTGTATTTCTAAACCAGGATGTTAAAATACAAGGTTTTAAAGAAGAATATTTGTCCTTAATAACAGGTACGCAAACCAGAACATTTCATTTTTTGCAGAAATGTAAGATCTTATCTAGTGGATGGAATATCTAAGATAAAAACATCGTTTTGAGTTGTTTTTTTCCCCAGTTTCCCCAGAGGAAATCTACACTGGGTCGAGTTGTTCACATCTGCAACCTCCCTGAAGGAAGCTGCACAGAGAATGATGTCATTAACCTGGGCCTCCCGTTTGGGAAGGTCACCAACTATATCCTCATGAAATCCACTAATCAGGTACTGTGCATTTGGGGTCACCAGTATTGACATCTATTGGCATAAAGACATATTGACATGAAGACAGAATCTTTGGGGAAAAATCTCTTTTTTTGTAACAGAAATTTACATATATGAAGCCTGCTCTTAAAGTAAAAAAAAAAATAATTGGCGTTTGCAGAATGAGATGATGGCATAAACATGACCACTGCCTCATAGTTCTTGTCAGAAAAACCCTGAAATATCAATGAAGAAGTGTTGTAAAACTGTACTTTTAAAACTAATAGTAATCATTTTTAAAAAAGTTAATAACTTGGCCACCTTCTCTCAGTCATTTGTTAGGGTTACTTTCAGACTTCTCTTGTTCTGCTTGGGAGGGTTTTATTGCTTTCTTACCCATACTCATAGAGCTGAAGTGGGCACTGAAGAATGACTTGCACTCTAGCCTGGTTCGGCTGTCCTACACTGTTTGCTGAACTGTTGTTACAGCAGAGGCAGATCCCACGGTGGTGTAATTATAGTCACAGGCTGGTGGCAGAGCCCCCAGGCCATGGCTGTGCTGGGTGATCTGGCGCACACATGCTAAAGGAAGGCTGTGCCCTTAGAGGGGGGCACTGACACCTCACTCAGTCCCTTTTAATCTGCACCATATTGTAGCAGAGCTCTTTCTTCAAGGTAGCTTAAGTCTACCTTAAGTAGCTTAAGTCTACCAGTGGTGGTAGGCTGGGAAGACTAGCAAATCTTCTCTTGCATACCTGCAGCAGACAGTACAGTTAGATGTAGAATCCATGCCAGTGGGCAATGTTTGAGATTGTAATGTTTCAAAATGCAGTCGTTACACAGCTGTGAGTATATTCACTGACCACTTAAAACTGCAGTCACATCAAATGCAATTTTCGTTTAAATAAAAGTGCTAGTTAACATCGTTCAGGTTTTTTAAACTTTTTTGGCTTTGTTCTGGCTGCTCGTGCTCTGATGTTCTGCTGTTCTCTGGATCCCTTGCAATTCTGCGAGACACAGCTGACAATCTCGGGAGCAGCGCATGCTGCAGCATTGCAGTTCTGCATCCTGTCAGCAGCTGACCATGGTGTAGAAGCACCAGTGAGGAAGCAAGGGAAAGGTGATGTTCTCATATATGGAGAAAGATTAGATTCCAGTCATTTAGTTTTTAACTAAACTGGATTCTAAAGTTGCATATCAGCTTTAATAGCTAGGTTGAAACCATTATTTGCAGTTAAAAAGGAGGCTGACCAATGGACTGTGTGTTACTATTTCAGCTCCAGGGCTGGAAAGATGCCCAGTTCTGTACTATCAAGACTTTTGCATGAGAAGAATCCAAACAAAAATTATTGTTCTGCCTTTTCTCTTTTATACTTTGTATTTTTAATTATGTAGTAGATTTTAAAGCTCTCCCCATTTGTGCTAGGCCTTTCTGGAAATGGCTTACAGTGAAGCAGCACAAGCCATGGTGCAGTACTACAAAGAAAAACCTGCTATGATAAATGATGACAAGTTACTTATTAGGATGTCTAAAAGATACAAGGAATTGCAGCTGAAGGTAAGATAGTCATTCCTGATGAGATCTCCTGAGTTTCCATGGCACGTCCTGCAGAATATATCTAAAAATCTTTGCTGCTGCCTAATTTCTAATTAATGCTTTAATATTATGGAAAAAGAAATTAAGAAAGATAAATTAATGAATGTATGTTAATGATCTTTTATACTTAGCTGCTTGCTCTCATTCTAAATTTTAGCTCTTGGAAAAGATTCCATTTTCTTTGGTCCTCTCATACCATTATTTCAAAAATCCTTTCTGAGCTTCCTTCTGAGCGGGCTCCCCATGTTGTTTGGTCTCACAAAGGTCTGAAACACAGCCATGTGTAAGATACAACATGCCAGCAAAAAAAAGACGGTCCTATCCTTTTAGTCAGACGTTAAGCCTGAAGCAATGCTTTTCACTGCTTGTATGCTTGAGCCATAGTACAGTCTCTATACCAAGCAGTGATGGCAGTGCCAAACATCACACTGACTTCTTTTTTCTTTCTTGTGAATGACCTAAATTAAAAAGCAAGTTTTTTATTTTTTACATAAAGTCAGAACACAGCAATAGTCTTTGGACTTTCTGTACAGTGTGTTTAACACTTCTGATGTGAACACCTGAGTGATGTCCAAAAATCGGTGTTCTTGTGAGTGTATTTATGGAAGCTTATGTACTGCCATGTGTAATGCTAAGAGAGTATTTTTTTTCATGAAGATTTGGACTGGAACTGGCAATGCAGAGCTGAAAAGCTTCATACCATATTATCTAACACAGCAAAAAGTTATTTTATAAAATAACTGTAATATTCCAAGTTAAGAGGTTAAGGGGCCTTTTACAAACCTTGAGGAAAAACAAGTAACTCAGATGGTTTGGTTTGACCTTTGGAAAAGGCTCTTTCTCTCCTGTACATGTATAACAGTTTAAGGAGACTTAAGGGAGTTGCCAAAAGTCTATAAACCAGGGCAGTTGTTGTTAGTGTGGAATGGTGAGGGGTTCAGATGTAAGGTGGTGAAGACTGTGCATCTTAACATAGAGGTTGGAACAGGAATTACCCAGGAGAGTGTGGGAGTTTGCCTAGACTTCAGGAAGATTTTCAGCCTTTCCAGTAGCAGTTTTTCAGGTCATGGAATTACTTTTCTCTGCATGAGCAAAAGCCCTTTCTCTCTGTTAAAAACAAACAAACAAACAAAAGTGCAAGATGGAAGGGGGAGTGTGCATGAGCTATTTACTACTACACACTGCTCTGAGTTCCTGCATGATTATGTTGCTCAGCTGTGCATGCTCCAAGTGTTTGACAAATTGCGTGCACTCCAGCCTGGAGTAGTGCATCTTTTGTAAATGATCTTGAATCTCAAGTAATCAGCACTTCCTGTACACATTTTTCTTTGCACTTAGCTTTTCTGAAGCTCTTGTGTCTAACGTAGTCTTTTAGAGCTGTACTGCAGAATGAGCTAAACTCTGAGATGAAGAGAAGGCAGTTCATTCCTAGAGGGTCAGAGATAGGCTGCTATACATAGTTAATTCAGATAGTAGAAAAAATTATCTGGTTTGTTTCCTCTTATATCCAATTCCTAGAAAATACTCTGTAGTGACTGTGTAACAGGGAAAGACAAGCTGATTTTCAAAGCCTGTTACAGCAGCCAAGTATGAGGAGACAGTGCTACAACGTAATGGAGCAAGTTTTCCGTTTGCATCATTTTACTGCTTTGATCGTGTTATTGAGATACCAGCTGCAGAAAAGACTGTAACCACAACACTGAAACCAAATATTTCTCAGTAGCAGTATAATTAAGTGGTGCATGGATGCTGTTTCTTGAAGGACAAATCACCTATATTAACTTGGAGAGTAGTGCAGCCTGCTAAACAGTGTCTTTGTCTTACTTAGAAACCAGGTAAGAACGTGGCTGCTATCATCCAGGACATCCACTCACAGAGGGAGAGGGACCTGCTGCGTGAAGTGGACAGGTAAAGTTTCTCCATAGTTTGGAACTGGGACCTGGATAAGTCTGTAAATCTACAGGTAGAAAAAGCATTATCTGTGTGCTTCCCTCTCTTACCTCATTTGCTTTCTTAATTTGGATTTCACTTCAAATCACTGAAAAAATATAGGTGGGTTCAATAGTAGGTGCAGGGCTCACATAATGAGATCAGATTAAAACTGTGAACGTTGTGAAAATAAACAAACTCTTTCCTACTGATGATGATGACTCAGAAAATATGTCTGGCATGTGAAGAACACACAAATTGAGCCGTTCTCCTCTCCTCCCCCTTGAGTGAAAAGTGCAAAGGCTGGGAGTGCTGTGAGACCTAGAGGGAAGGAGCCAGTTCACATTACAATGTATTTGGGTATATTTCTGATCCTCCTGGCTTCTGGACCTTCCAGCAAAAATAGAGAGGAATCACAGTCCTAAAACATCTTTTTTAAACAGGTGACCTTTGTCACTTTTGTCTCAGAGATACCATAGCTGAGTGAGTATTAAGGGTACAGACATTAGGGTCATTGTAAAGGTATTAACATATTACAAGCTTTTAATACTAAATGAATGAATATATTCTTGACATATCTGTGGGGATTTTGTTAAGCTCTGTGGATATGACACTGCCTTTTCTCCTCTTCACTATGTTTGCAGCTGTGCAGTGCATGTCTGTGAAAGGCCTGGGGTCTCAGGTTCGCAGGCACCAGGGCAGTCCCCATGTGTTTCCAGTGTACAAGAACTTGGTAGACCACAGTGGGTCAGCCAGTTACAGCTGCCTTTTCCCTCTGCAGCAGGTATGGCACAGAGAGGCCCCGCTCTCGCAGCCCCATAAGCCGCTCACTGTCACCCCGATCCCACACTCCCAGCTTTACTTCCTGCAGTTCACCCCACAGCCCGATGGGGACCGGCAGGACCGACTGGGGAAATGGGAGAGAGTCGTGGGATCAATCCCCGTATTCTCGACGGGAAGAGGAAAGAGACAGCAGAGAATGGCGAGAGAATGGGGATGAGAAGAGGGACAGGACTGACACGTGGGTACACGAGAGGAAACATTATTCCCGACAGCTGGACAAGTTTGATTTGGATGAACGGGTTGAAGGAGGCAGAGGGCACAGAGAAAAATATTTAAGGAGTGGTTCCCCTGGCTCCCTTCATCCTTTATCTGGCTACAAGAGCAGGGAAGATGACTATTACCGAAAAACCTCTAAGTCAAAATCTGACAAGTTTCAGAGGCAGCTGCAGGATTTACCTGGGAGATCTAAGAGAAAAGAAGAGGCAAAGTCAAGGGAACGCAGGCATTCTTACAGCGAGGATGCTGCCAGGGAGGAGGCAGCTGAACAGAAGCACAGCAAAGTGTCTGAGGGCTCCAGGCAAAAACAAAGTGATAAGAATAAGGTGAAGAAAGCTGAAAAAGACCAAGAGGAAGATGCTGCAGCTGAAGGCAGTGATGTGAAGGAAACCAAACCTCCCGAGAATGAGGTAAATAGAGATCTCAAACTGTATGTAAGAAGGTAAATGCTGAAGTAATATATTTTCTCAAATATTTGAGATCAGTTGTTGTGGGTGTGGTGCTGGTGACATGCAATGTTTTGTCATGATAAAATCAGGGAATCCTGGAAGAGATCTTTGGAGGTCATCTTGTCTGCATCTTTGCCCAGATCATGCAGATCTATTACACCGTTGAGGTATTGAGTACATGGACATTGTCTTTCTGTGTCAAGCACAGAACCTCTGGGTAACCAGTGAGGGAAAGGGGACAGACAACTCCCAACAAAACCAAGTGACAGTCTGATGTTTGCATGCAGTTTGCGTGTGCAGAGGCAATTGCCGTACTGCTCTTTCTTCTAAGTCTACCTTAGAAGGGCAGAATACCCTACAACTGCTCTCTCTGCATCCATCACCTCCTTCCACTGCCTGGGTTGTGGATTAAGTTATCTGGGAATTAAGTGGTATTTTACAGGGATGTGCAGTATTTGTAGGACAATACAGGGAACCAGTTGTTATACTGCTAAAATGGGGAGTGGACTTTTAATGAGGAACATGGTTTTTTTGGTCAACCCAACAGAGCAATTGGTTTCTATTAATCATATGTCCCTACACTCAGCTGTGGCAAGGATAGTTCACACCACTCCCTTCAATGTGCTGTCAGGAATCTCTTCCCATGGCAGAACCACTGAATTAGCTCGCCTGTAAAATTATGGGATCTCTGGAGAAATAGCCCCAATCAGTAATGTGGCAGTGTTTGATTCTCCACTGGGAAAAAGTGGAGAGGGAAGAGATCAAAATGCCTCATTCAGTGAGTCCCAGTACAGCCCATGCTCATATCCCCACCCTATGGGGATCTTGTTACTGGCTCTTGGCCACCATGCCTCCCCCAGTCCCCCCTGCTGATACACTGCTGCCATCCACCCCCAGGGATGCTGGCACAGGAGGTTGCTTTGCTGATCAGGGCTGCATCTCAAGCTTGTGACTTTGTGCTGCTAGGGCCATCTTCAGTTGTTTTTAGTTGACCTTGCACTCATTCTTTTGTGGGGGCAACGTTGCTGCAAATCTCTAGACCTTGTAACTCAGCTAGTCTGTGTAACAGGCAGCAGCACTACCTCATGCCGTAGGTATGTGTGTCTGTACCACCTTTTGTCATCTTTCTCCTTTGGCTGGTATTTCACTGTGATGGATGCTTCCTTGGGAGGAGTTGTCAGAGTGAAATGTCAGACAGCATCCTAAATCACCAGTGTTGCACACTCCTCTGCATGTTTTTCAAGTTATTTTAAAGTTACTTTGTTAAAGGCACACCTCTCCAGGGACTACTGCTAATAATTTATCTTAAAAGGAAGAAGAAATAGGTTTGAATGTCTTGAACTCATACTTTTGCTTCACCCCTCTTTTACCAAGTGCCAGGTAGTACTGTGGTTTTGTGCTTCCAAAGTATGAACTGTGCAAGTAGTTGCGTTCTCAGCTGATCCTACATCAATAAACAAAACAGTTGGGGTCTTTTGCAGAGTTGTAACACTGCTGCTATCTTACCATGTCTGAGCCAACATAACAGATGTGGGTAGAGAACAGAGTAGTGGAGGCTGGAAACTTTAACGAATTCACATTCTCCCCCACCTGTCTCCTAGCCAATTCTATGATGTAAATTACATCTCTCTAATTTTGTTTCAGTTTTTTTTTCTTAATTCTTATTTGTGCAGTTTTGCTAATGGAATCCAATTCTTGGGTCTTTTCCCACAGCCCAGTTGACTTGCATAAACTTTAGAAATAAAGAATGTGACCTTGTGATGACTTTGCTTCCCTAAACCCAGAATAGAAACATAATAGAGCACCACTGTGTGTTGCCATATGCGTATATGTTGTATTTATTTTAGCTTGGAAAAGAGGAGCAAGTTCCAGAGAAGAGCTCACCTTCAGCTAATAAACAAGGAAAAGAATCTGGAGAGATTCTGGAAAACACAAGAAAAGAGAAGGTTGGTGACACGTTGTTGGTGCAGCTTCCACAACAAAATGAGTGAAAACCCAGGTTTGGTGGCACATTCTCCTAACTGAAATATTAAACCTCCACGGAAAGACATGTAAAGGGTTTGTAGAAGGGGGTTGTCTAAATTAACTTGCCTTATGTTGACCTCTGCATTAAGGGATAGCTTTTCCTGAAGTCTTCAGAACTCTTTTTTTAGTTGCTCTTTGCCCATGTACATTGCTTCACATGCACAGCCCTTGGCACTGGCAACTGTAAGTAATGTATGCCCAAGTGAACTGTGTAACTTTGTGAACGGTGCCCAAAAATAGGAGTTGCGGTCAGTTAGTGGAGAATGAGGGGACTAATGATGAAAACTTTTCAGAACATTGGCCTTAGATGGACTATAGATAGTAGCCTCTTCTGATTGTTTTCTAGTTTTAATTAAATAATGCCTTTACAGCACCCTTACTGCAGCATCGCAGTCAGGGACAGCAATGTCCTTGGAATTCCTCCAGCTTCATATCTGTAGGGTCATGGGTTGATGGTCAGATATGGAAGCTATTGATATCTGTTGCTGTAGAAAACTGATCTCCTGGCAAGCACAGTGTCAACTCCCAGAGTTTTCGTGCTGTTTTAGGATTCTAGGAGGGGAAGTATGGGAATGGCCAAACAGGAGGAGAATACAGATTATTAATAGCTTATGTGCACACGGTGAGTCTGGGAGTTGAAATCTAAGCTGCAAGTGTGTCTTAAAAGTAACATATACCTTATAATTCTAATGCTTCTGAAGTCCAGTATTAGTGTCTGAGTCCTGTAAGTCCTAACTGCATGTTTGAGGTATTTCAGATATGTACCTTGGAGCATAGCTGCAAAACTGATTTTTCTTAAGGTCTAGGCCAATCTCTACCAACACAGTCCCTGGCAGAGGGTTCTTCCTGGTGGAAGGAAATGACTACGGAAGGTAGCCACGTTTTCTCAGTCACCGTAGGAATTTAAAGGACCTAGTCCAGCACAGTGAAAGCCACAGTGGCTAGACCAGGGTTCAGTATGTTTTCATTGTGCTGCTTATTTCTCACCATCCTGGGATGGAGGGAGAGGAAGGGGAGATGTTCATTTCCTTGGGGATCACATAGTAGCATCAGTTGTATAATAAAGTATAACAGGTTGTGCCTTGTTCTACTGATTACAGAAAAGTAAGAATCAGGAGACTGGAGAGACTGTAATCCCCAAGGCAGTTACAGGATCTCCACAAAGTGAAGTATATATGATAATTAAAAAGAGATTGCTTGTCCTTGAACATAAGGTTTAAAATCACAACACCAAGGCATATCGTTCTTTGACACTAAAATACAAGAGGGGTTAGGCATGGCCAGATCAAAGTTCTTCCTGGTTACTGATGTTCTATAGTCACTGATCTCTCAAATGTTTTACATCTTTGTGACAGGACCGAGACTGGGAGAGTGGAAGTGAGATAGAAGGTGAGACCTGGTATCCTGCTAACATGGAGGAATTAGTGACAGTAGATGAAGTGGGAGAAGATGATTTAATTATGGAACCTGATATAACCGAGCTTGAAGAAATAGTACCAGTTGATCAAAAAAATAAAACTGCTTCAGAAATGTGTCCCTGTATGTCAGCCATGTTAGAACTGAAAAACGATCACAGCCACTTAACCAGGAGTGAAGACAAATTTGCCCATAAAGCTTTAGAAACAAACTTCAGATCAGCAAAGGGCAGTGTAGCTTCTAGCGGCTGTCCGGATGATGATGATGATGAGGATGATAATGATGATGCTGTAACTGAAGCATCAAGCCTAAACCTGGACCCTGAGCAGAAGCCAGAGGAATTGCGAGAAGACCAATCTGCTAATGAGTCTGATCCCCAGCAGAAGGAAGGAAAAATTGATAAGATCTCTGACACTCGTTTAGAGCCCGAAGCTCACCATATACCTTCTGTTCATCTGAAAGAAGAGACTCTCCAGCTCCCTGATACATTTATAGATGATTACAAACAGATGGGATCACAAGGAACTGAGAGCAGAGAAGTTATGGAAATGCTTGTTAAAAATGCTAGTGAAGAAACAAGACACGGAAGCCAAGAGTGTCCAGAGGCCAAGGGTAACTACTGTTTTTTTCTTTTCAGCCTGCAGAGCCTTGCATGTTTTCTCTGACAGTAGACTGAAATTTATTGCTAACCAGAATAAATGTTGCTAATAGTATCAAGACTTGTCCTTGGACCCGCTCAGTAAAAGAACCCTAGTGCCTTTCGCCAAGCTAAACCATTAGAGGCTCTTAGCTGAATAGTGTAAAGGAAATATGATAAGCAACTTGCAAGCTTTCTGAAAGGCATAAGCTGCTATAATTGTCATGTCAAGGTTCACATGAGTTTAGCTGAACTCTTTCAGTGCCCTGCTAAATTTATTTTGAATTGTCAATGAAAAGAGTGACAGTCTCTGAAGGTCAAGAGAAAAGTGTCTGTAATGTCTGGCTGGCTCCTGGACAAGGTGGGTATTCTTACGGACTGTACTGAAGTGTTAGTAACATGGAAATCATCCATAGATTGTTACTTCTCAGTCCCTGTTCACGCAGATATGTGCCTTTTGTCAGGACTTGCCTTGTCATCTCCTGTTATCCACTGCATGCTGCCTTTAATATAACTGGTAGGCCATCCTGTGAGATAATGCCAATAAATGTAATCATAGCTGCCTATTAATATTTTAGCTGTCAGGAAAAAAAGGATCTTGAGTGTCTGAAAGTGAGTTCAGTTCCTTGTCACACTTTCAAATGAAACTTGAGCGAATGGGCTGTGTATAATGAGGGGAAGTGGAAAACAATGTAGAACGTTGGCTAGGAATGCTCTTTTTTGTTGCTACCGGAGCCCATGTGATGGAGAAGGGTTTGTGAACAGAAGTTGCTGGAAGATTTTTGAGGGTGCAATTTTCCACAAGAAAATGCTGGAACATTTAATGTGAATGTCTTATTTTGAACTTTTTCCTCCAGGACAGATTTGAAACTCGCTCAGTTTTCAATACTTACCTGTTTGGCCTGAAGAGACGCCTTGCCAGGCTTTGCATATTTGGAGCTAACACTGTCATGCAAACTCCCTGGGACTGGGGATGGCAAGGTTGGCTCCCTAGGCTGCCCACTTCCCAGGCAGCCAGCTGACGAAAGGGTTGGGTATCCCAAGAGCATAGTTACTTTGGTGTTTTCAGCATCTCAGCTTCCAACTTGCCAGCAGGGAGCCTGGAAGCTCCGGGGGAGCTCGTGCTTCCCAGGTTTCTGCTGTGGACTTGATATCTGGGATCTGCAGTGCAAGGCTCTAGGCTCTGTGCAAATGCAGCTGCTAGCTCAGAAGCCCAGAAATCAATTTAAGTGGGACTAAGTTGCCACAAAGCCCTAGGTGTCTTAAGAAGAGCTAACTGAAGCTTGCAGATTTTCCAAGATCTCTGCTGCAGATTTGGAAACCTGGGATGGGCCTAAAGTTAACTTGAAGCCTAACCAGTCAGGATTTTACACTGTTTTCTTTTAAACCATGTAATAGACATATTTAAAACAATGAAGAAAAATTCATTCTCATAGCCAGAAATTGCAGATCTTTGAACTACAGACTTGAAAGGCAGGAAGGGTTTGGTTTGGGCAAAAATACATTTGTTTTATGAGAAAATATATCCCTTATCTAGGTAAAATTTGCAATGCGAGAGAAATTTTTTCAGGGTAAGGGAACCAGTTCTTTGATGCAAGAACTGAAGAATAGAAATCAGACCAGTTTATCTGCAATTCTGTTGCTCTGTGATAACAAATTTCTCTTTTTTAAAATAAAAGCAATTCACATGTTGGGAAGGGAGAGCATCTGTTCTTTTGACTGGCTTTATCTGCCTCATCAAATCAATCCACTGTCTTCCACACCTTGAATCTCCTGCCTATGTCCATTAATGTCGGTCAGCAGGGACCAACCATCCCATCCCTACTGGCCAGGAACCAAAATCTTCAAGTGGCCAAGAGCCATAAAGCAGAAACTATCCCTTGGAGAGCTGAGAATGGGAAAAGAGTGGCTCCAGGGAGAAGATGACAATGGTGCTGCAGGGGTCCTACCAGAGGAAGGTTTCCTCTGCTTACACAGCTCCTTAGGCATTTTGAGGATTTGTTCTCAGCAGCTCCTGCTCGTCCCCACTTTCTCAGCAACATCTGTGTTAGCCCAGCTCCATCACTGGTCATGCAATACCATATGTGTTTATGGAGCTGCAGTCGGACCATGCTTGTGCCACAGGCATGTACAATGTTATTGATTTATTTAGAGCTTAAAATCTGAAAAAAACCCCATAGTGAATGTGAAATTAGAAATAGAAAAAAGGTCTACTGGGAGAAATAGAGGTGACTGTGCAGCGTAGTATAGCTGTTGGACTTGCACTGAGCAGGCCTCTGATTTGAATGGAAAAGCATTTTTTCCAGATTTTACTTCATTTATAGATCCACCCAGAAAGTGTTCCCAAGGAGTTTACAAATGTCTCTTTAAATTAATAAACTGTTTTCATTCAATACATTTATTCATTTGTTAAGCAAATTCTAGGTACCTGGAAGTGAGATCTCTGGAATACCCGGAGGTAGAGTCTAAAAGAAGGCACTCTCCACCAGGCTGGGAACAAGAGGATGTCTTCACTGAGCTCAGCATTCCCCTGGGTACGTATGTTCAGATGCCCAGGCCGCCCTCGGCCTGCAGTGCCGCCCACTGCAATACCTAGAGCTTACGACAAGATGTCACTTTAAGGCTATTTGCTATATTTATTTTTCAGAACAGATGTGAGGAGAGTGAAGGAACAGGGTATATGACAGAGGGGTAGCTGTTGAAAGAAACAGGCTTTTGATTATAGATCATTACTAATTTCATTCCAGATGAATGGCAAAAGATAGCTGTTACTGTCTCTGATTAGGTGGAGTAAGTTCCCTTGGACTATATGTGAAATATATATGACAAATACTTAGTAATTTAAAAGTCTTTGTCATAAAAGTATTGCTTATACTTTCAGTATAAGCAAAAGTATGGGTTTTACTGTGTAAACGCTGATCATGAGTAAAACACCTGGAAGAAGTACATCCTAAAGAGTAATCTGTGTAACTTAAGCATGAATTTACTGCTAATAAGTACTATTGCTGTTCTAGCCCTTGAGGTTACACAGTGAACTTTCCAGTCAATATTATGCACGAGAAGGTACATTTTTAAATATGTATAATATCTAAGAGAGAAGTGGAAGGTGTAGTTGCAATGCACAGGATTTTAAATTGCAGCTCAGTATTGCAAAATTAGAGAAATCGGAGAAGTGAATCCAGGATTGAGTCTTCATATCTATGTCATTTAATTAAAAAGCAACTTTTTTCTTTAAAAACAAGTTTATTGCGGAGGGGAAGGATTTCAACTGACATTTTAATGTAATTCAGAATTTCTTAATAGGCGTGGAATTTGTGGTGCCTAGAACTGGGTTTTACTGCAAGCTCTGCGGACTGTTCTACACAAATGAAGAGACAGCAAAGACAAGTCACTGCAGAAGTACTGTTCACTACAAAAATCTTCAGGTAAAAACACACTTGAAACGAGCTAACCACTAGCTCATGGGGTGGATTGTAAGATAAATGATGCTACAAAAATTTAGTTTTTATTCTGTGGACAGAATGGAGAAGAAATGAAATTTAGATAAGCAAAACACTTCAGTAGTTCCAAATGTTAGCATGCTAATTTCTCATTCCCAGATGCTTGAAATCTACTTCTGGATCATAAATAAAATGGGGCCAGGTGATAATTTGATCTTCTCATCTACATTTGGTCCTTGTCACTAGCACAGCACTCAGATCTTTAATTCTCTGTTCTTGAGGGTCCCAGACATTTCTATCACTGGGAATGAGCCCAGCAGCAGCCTTTCTTGTTTCTTAATTTTAACAGCATTAAACATGCCACTTGTTTAATACTGTTGCCAGACTTATTTTTGCATTAGCGTGAACTTCTGCAGCGTGTTTCAGCATGCAGTACTTTGTGACGCACAGGCTCTCTGAGGCATTTCCTGTGACCCGCTGAAATCACCTCCCTGTGCTATGCGGAACACCACTATTCAATCATTTCTATAAGGATATGCAGAAGCATGTAATTACTTGTATGGTTTCCATAAGAATATACTATAAGCATATCAGCACTTGATAACAGCACACAGAGACCGCGGGTGCTTGCAGTTCAATCAAAAGACCCTACCTTTATCACTTTTCAGATGCACAGTTGATAGTATCAGTCATGACAGCATGAGTGTTAACTGCCCTGCTCTGAGGACTCCTCAGAGGAGGTAGCCTTGCTTCTCATCTCCTTGAGTCCCTGGCTGTGTGCAGGGTGTGTACACCGCAGAAGACATTTTTGTTGGCATTCGCAATACTCTTAGCAGAAGTCATGAAAGAGCAAAGCAAAGCTGCTCCTTTTTTCTCTCTTCCTTCCCTCTGCCCATAGTAAATGCGAGAGCTCTGCCTCACTTCAAGTAATAGCTATCTTTCCCTGGCTGCCTAGTAGGCATTGCTTTTCTAGTGACACTCAGAGTCAAGTAATTTCTCTGGGAGAATTTTCTTCTTGACTTTCCTGAAGTTACACAGCTGTAATCATACAAAGGCCTCTGGTTTTCAAAGACTGTGCCTGCAGAGCTGCTAATAGTGGATCCTCCAAGTGTAAGCTTGAAAAACAGGTGCCCAGTTTGCGTGCCTTTTTTTGCTTCATACAAAAAAATCCAGAGGGATTCACCAACCAGAGGTGGCACCACTCAGTGCAGGCTGTGTATCCCATGCGAGGCTGTCCCAAAGAAACTCGAGCTAAAGCAAAGATTGCAACTCCAGCCCTTGCCCCTGGCAACTGGTCCCATGGAAAGAACAGGGATTTTTTTCATTTTCTAAGTTATTTTGTTAAAGTCATAGAAAAAAGGTCCAACTAAAACTGAGCCAGTGTGAAAAAAACCTCTTTTTCTCCCCGTTAAGACATTTCCCATGAGCACTGTGGTAGAGATCTAACACTGACTTGAGATAAAAGAACAAAGACCACAAAAGCTGTTAAAATTAAATCTGTCAAATATGGTAATGAAAACAGACTGTTCTGTTGAGCTGTACCTCTTATCTTACTAAATGGAGGAAGTAAATGTCTCATCCAACTTTTGCCCACTCAAGTGGAAACTCAGCAAATTTTAAATAATTGTTCTGTATTACTAGAACCGTTTCAGTTGCAATAATGCTTATTTATGCACTCTGCAAGAAATGTCAGTCTTCTCCTATGATGATGCAATTTAATAAGTGTATCCACCAACATAAGAACTATGGATTCTAATTTATTTTACTGTATGTGAAGCCATGGGACTGCTGCTGCAGACTGTCTTTCTGTCATCTTGCCTACATGACAAATACAATTGTCCAATGACAATGACATTGTCCCAAACACTTTCATGGCTGAGTATTTTATAGTTGATTTGCTACTTGCCATCTTTCACCTGATCTCCTTGGAGCCACATCCAAAATATATATTCAGTGTTTGGATTTGAACACAAAACTAAGCAGTTTGTTTACCAGTTTTCTTCCAAAAGCCTTGCTTAGGTGATGAGGATTTTGTCTTGAAGTAAAATAGTCAACTTCATCTGAGTATGGTGACCCTTGAAGAACAGCAATCACTGAAAAAAATTCAACTGTTTCTTTGTCAACCTTGCAGACTTTTTGTAATTTTCCATTGTCTTCAGCTTAATAAATTATTTTCCCAGGTGGTATTTATATTTACAGATCCACTGCATTTTCTATGTCCAAAAAATCCATCATTTGGCCATCCCTCCCACCACTACCACAAAAAGCTGTCAGATTCATCTGGTGTGAGCTACCTTGGCAACTTAGTGCAGCATTTTACCCTGTTTTCCACTGGCCTTACGCAGTATTCATCAAAACTTGTATTTAAATGAAAAAACATATTTAGTTGACTGTCATTTTGCTATAAATTAATCTGAATGCCTGATCTGTGAACTTCAAAACGGGTGTTTGTGGTACTCATGATAGCTGACAATGTCAGCTAAAGGTGGTGGGTAAACCTGTCTTATTTTGGTGGGTAATCATTAAAAAACAAAAATGCATGGGCTATCTGATCCAATGACAAGCGTTAGTGGTTTATTACAGTTCATGGTGTATGGATCGCTTCTCCCAGCCTTTATGGACCCTGTATCTCTGTATACTGTTGTAACATTTACTCTGGCTTCCTGCCACATGGAATTTTGTACCCAGGGATCAAGACTGAGAGTTGTGTAATTTCCACAGCCAAATCTCTATATTCAGAGTAACAAGGGTACAGTCATCATTATGTCAAAGGTATGCCCATTCATTACCATTACTGAATCCCTTTTAGATGTACCTTTTACATTCAAAACTTGTGTTTACGTGAGACAAGCTGGCAGTCCTGACACAACCCTTAGGTTTTTTACATCCATTTCTCATTTCACCTCTTTCCCATGGATGCCAAAGAGTAAACTGTACTCTGGGGGAATCCTGCAAGTAGATAAAATTTTTCAGTGATGTGAGATGGTCTTTTCAAAACAAATCAGGATCAATAATCAGCTAGCAAAGACAGTTTTATGATCCTGATAATATGCAGGTCAGATATCCTTGCATGTGGTATATGTATAAGTCATTAATAAGAACATCTCTACATTATTATGTGGGAATGTCCCGTGTGTCTCTGTACTAGCTGCTGCTGTGAAGAAGCTTCTTTCCATCCATTTCTAGGTCTGTTGACCTTGAATAAACACTTTGAGCACCATTTTCAGACCCACACCAGTTCATTGTCCATTTTGTGTGCAGCTCTGCCAACTCAGAGCACTGCCAAAAGGCTGAAAGCCTCACTGGCCATGTCTGTATTTTTAAATCACACTGAGTACTTTAAAGCACGGAAAGGCTTTATCTTAGAGAAACACAATAAATGTAAGTACTCTAGCCAGACTGCTAAATTGTGTTAATTATTACTGAGTTTGATTATTCCCTTAAAACAAATGTTCTTGTGCAAAAGGTATATCCCTGAACTGGACGTGCTGAAAAAGTAATATATATGCTTTAAATTGTGACTCAGAAACTGCGTCTATTTTCTGACACACCAGTCTTATACTAGCATAATTCAGTTGATTCGATGGAGTTAGTCTGGGCTCTATAGCATATGGGAGTCCAGAGTTTGCAAGGAGAAAAGGTGAGGTCTAGTTACACAGACTGATGGGGAGTTCCCAGTTCCCCTTGTGGCACAGAGTAAATCACTGAACTTTTGAGGCTCTCCATGTATTAAGGTAGTTTGCCTGACATAACTATATTTCCTGGCTTGAATTTTCACCAAAATGGGGCTTCTGTGTGTTTTCTTCCCTTCTGAGATGCTGGGAGAGTGTGAGAGCTCTGTAAAGGCATAAAGCATCCCACATTGAATATTTTCAGTTTTGGTGACGATGCTTTGTTTTTCATGTGATTGCAGAAGTATCTGTCCCAGCTTGCAGAAGAGAGCCTGAAAATGAAGGAAGAAGGCAGCCATCTGCCTCAGGATGACACTGGCATTGTTCCTCACTTCGCGAAGAAAAAGCTATGATGCAGATGAACTGGAAGAGCTATAATGAGTGAATGCCGATACTTTTTTTTTTTTTACTTCTATGATATAACTGTCAATTTGCACTGTACAGAGGAGGGAAAATAAAGAGCATGTTCCATGCATCAATGCCCAGAGTGCCGTTAAAAACCAAAATGCCTGAAACTGTTTCCCACGGTGAAGCAATGCTGGCATATCTGTAAGAAGTGGAGCAATTCTTTCTCACATTCTGCGTGCTGGGAGTGGTTTCCTAGATTAAATCAGAATTCTCAGGGATTCTTAAAGTTTTAATTCTGATGTAACGCATCAGGTCAGGCAGAGTATTTAGAAGCACTCAGCATCCTCCAGTGGACGCTGGAAGGAAAGGAGATGTGACTATAAATAGGCTTTAATGTTGCTTAAAATATCTTCAGCCATTTCACTCATTGCCCCAGTGATAAGTAGGATTTGCATAGGACATCTAAAGCTATTGTGCTAAAGCTAGTCAGTAGATGGCATAATACAAACCCCATCAGCATCCACCTCCATGTGTCTTGGAGCTTGGTGAAATGATAAAGTGTTCATGTTGTTAAGCACTGACTGTACACTGACTGTGTTGTACGAATGCAGAGGGAGCCACAGTCTGTCCCAGGGACCTTATAGCCTGAACCCAGCACAGCGAGAGCAATTTGAATACACGTGCTGACAGGTAACCTGCTTCGGTTTTCAGCATTTTCCATGGCGTGGTCAGGATGTTCTCCAGGTAGCACTGTGTTTGAAATTCTTCTTTTTGATAATTCTAAAGGGTGCCAACTTTGAGTCTTACAGACTTGAAACTCTCACGAGAGGCTTTTTAAAGTGCCACGTGTTCGGACCATGTCTCTTATAGACATTTTATTCAAGATCCTTGCTTTTGGGGTCTTTTTGTTTTCTTTCAAGCCTGCTTTTCCTCAGCTTGGCAACATTGAATTTTCCTAGTTTTCCTGGAAAGATGCCAGACTTTTAATATTGTTTTTGTGTTTTATTTCCCTGAATTTTTTAAGGCGAATACAACAACTGATGGCTCAGAGAGTGCTGCACTGAGAACACAGGATGCACCAGCAGCTCTGGCATTATTATGAACTATTGTTTTTGCACAGTTGTTGCTTAGTATTTTGCAAAGTCCCTTTGAAATGCACTGTACAAGTTTCTGGTTCATTTCAATAGGGCTTTGTGTAGTAAAGTGAATACGTACGCAAACCATTGCCAGAATTGATCCTGGAGTTATGCTTTTATAAAATGCCCCACACAATCTAGGCAGATGGGGATTTGCAGACGTATTTCCATTCTTTGCCTCACTAATATTCATCAGAGTAGGTTATGTAAAAATTGCTGGTGCTGGATGTCCTGTTTAGATGTTGTGCCGAGGAAGTAGTTTCCCAGAAGGTTCTAGCCATCCCTAAGAATGACATGGATGTCACGAAATATCGCAAAGTGGCTAAATTGCCAAAACTGCTTCCACCAGTGTATTTGTTCCATTATGTCTTGTGCCAGCAGCAATGCTTGTTCTCTGAAGTACCCTGTAGCCAGGCAGTGTGTCTCAGAGGTGCCTGGTGTTGTTGCCTGAAGCCCTGTTCCATTTCATGGCCTGTGCTTTCCACTCGTTTTTACCAGATATGGGTTCAGATTTCATATTTGGAATTCCTGCTTCTCGCAAGTTGAGGGATTCTTTGCATCCCAGATTCAGACATGGCCTATCCAAAAGACAAGGGGAAATGAAAAACAGTACAGCCTAAATCCTCCTTTGTCCAGGCTTGAAGTATGTTAAAACTTGGGTCCATCTGTCATGTAAAACAGCTTTTTTATGTTTTTCCCTATGGAAAAAAAAAATATTGCAAACCAGGTATTTTTCCTTCAAGGGTTGGGTTTTTCTTTGACCCTTTGTTTTCCATATTGCAGTGAAATTTGAGCACAGGGCTGTTAGGGCAAGAGCTTGTATTGCAAGCTGTAAGATTACGAAAATGGCAATAAAGATTGTGCAATTATCTTCTAAAGCACAGCTCTCAAGCTGGTCCTGTATCATCTGAATATGAAGTTCCCTTCATGCCCTTCAGCACAATCTGAGCACAAGGGAAGGAAATCACTACAAATGCAAGCATCAAATCTTTGAAGCTAACCCTGCTATCAAACTGGGGCTCTCACCGGCCTAATGGGAGCTTGTTAGACCATGTGGTTAGGCTTAATTGGATGTGAGACATAGCTGACTGTATATCAAAGTCATATGCCTCCAGCAACTTTATCCCTAGGTAACCTCAAATGAGAAAAGTATCACTGTTATTATTCTTTATTTGTATTGCAGTAGAAGCTACGGGTCCACTGCCTTTATTATAGGCATGGCACAAATCCACAACAAAGACTTTCCCAGGCCAAAGAGCTTTAAATCAGACTTTCCGAAAACAGGCAACAGGTGGATACAGGCAGGCAGGGAAAGCAGTAGGTAACCATGAGATTTTGACTGGCAGCAGAAGAATAATTAAAATGAGTGTTTACCCAGGGGCTTATTTTCGGATTTACAGGAGATGATTCAAACTACTTTCCCCCTTCTCTGATTCTGAACGACATTCACTCCCATTATTCACAGCTTGCATATTTAACCTCCTTCTTTTTCCTGGCCAGCTGCGTTAGACACGCAAAATCCCTTCATGAGAGAGTGGGCCTTGGTATCCTTCAGTCCCCAATTGCTTAAGTTTCGGCCTGCATCCAAGGCTCCAAAAGCTGGAGTCTTGACCAAGGCTTACCAGGAACTGTCCTGGCTTCAGATGCCTTGTTTGGGTCATGGGCACAGGCCCTTGCTTGCCACTGAGGAAGGAGGAGGCTCCAGATGGCACCTCTGCCCTAAGTAGTTTCCTCCTCTGGAGGTAGATGACTCAGGTGAGTGATGTAGGTGCCCCGCAGACGTGATCAGACCCAGACATTTGTAGAGGTGGTTTGGACACCCCGTCCCTTTGGGCTCTGTCCTGACACAACAGCAATCTGCAAAACCCTGGGTACAGCCAAATGGGCAATTCCCCTTCTGAGAAGGTCCTTTCTTCCCCCAAAACTCAACATTTGAAAGCAGTTAAAAGCAATCCCAACTCTCAACTAGCTCCTAACCATCCCTATGATCAGTTTTCGGCCTGATGCACTTTGAGAACTCAGAGATAATCTCCTTCCCTCTCCAACAGGCCATCATGCAATGCTGACAGGCACTCAACTCCTCAACTTCTCTCTACTACCTATTCTGCTGAGGAAGAAGGCCATTGTAGGCAGCCGCTCACCTTTCTCAGCTTGTGTAAAAATGTGTTGTTTCTTTTGGTTTATTCTATTTAAAATCTTGACTTTTTTTTTAGTTGGCATAATTCATCATCACTATAATCCACGCTGTTTATTAATACATATATATATATATAGCACAAAGCAGGCTCAGGTCTAGCCAAACAAATACTGGTATTTAAAAAGGAGCTTCCTTAATATATACAAACCATTTCAACGCATCTCAACCAAAGATTGCACTTTTTGAATAGGGACAGTGGTTTTCATCTTTGTGAAATCTGTATTGATCTCAAATAGTCTTTTATGTCGATCTGCAACTTACTTTCTTTGAAGAAAAATGTACAAAAATTAAACATTTGCCCCATAAGATTAGACAAAGTTTCATATTGGCTTTAACACTAAATTAGTGTTAGGCTGGTTATATTCAGGGTTTTTCTATTCTCTAAGGATTAAGGCTGTGATTTGTTGAATTATACTTGAACTGGACCAGATGTACTATTTATTGAGCTTATACAATCTTGTTAATTTAAGTTTTGGCTTGTAAACAGTTGGAATTTGTTAGTACATGTTTAATTATGTAGGAACTGTCACTGGTATTAACTGATCTGTGTAACTGATTGCAAAGTGTTTCAATTTGTGTTTCTTAAAAACAAAGATTTTAATAAAGAGAATTATAAAGCATATATATTGGTGGGCAATTGTCCCAGCAACAACATGCTTCTAGCTTCCCAGGGGATCTATTAAAAACCAAAATGAATAAAAGATAGTTTGGGGGGTAAGAAGGAAGCAGGAGGCAAAAACGTTTGCTTTTAAGTGTAATTTCTAGAAGTTGTGATTCTTACCAGGTAGCTCCTGCTGCACAGATCGCAAGCGATTGCTGTCGTCTGGTGCTGGAGTTGAAGTGAACACATCTCAGCAGTTCACTCTGTAATTACTATTAATTGTTATTACCCACTCCTGTCTCTCTAGATATGTCCTCACTTCCCTTTCTCTCTTTATTTCTGAATGAACTGGGCAGTCCCCACTGGCTTTTCTCTGTCTCCATCCAGGTTGTCTTCTCGTCCTTCTGAAACCATCATATAAAATCGTCCCCAGCCAAACACCTTCTCCACCTCATCTCAACCTAAGTCCTTCTGTTTGCCTGTTTACCCTGTTTCCTTTACGCTCTCCCTCAGCCTTTGCTGATTTTTTCTTCTTTTCAGCAGACTGTCATCCCTGGTGCACTTCCAGCTCCACAAGGACCTTTCCCACTCCCTGTCCTCCCTGGCTCACCTCCATCACCGGCAACTGGAGCTCCTGGGAGGAAATACCCAACCTCAGTCAGGGTGATGTAAAGACATGCTTGTACTAAATATTTAAAGAATGCAGCGAGGACAAAAGCTGAGGGAAAACTTCACCTCCCACTCCGATGAATTCACTCAGCGGAAAACACTAGGAGGAAGACTGAGACAAGGCAATGTCCAGTCCATGGGCAAGGCAGGGCATGAGGCGCCATCAAAGCATGAGCTATGCCTCCCACCACCTGCTGAGGGAGGGAAATGGGTCTGTCTGCCCCACTGAGCAGCCGGGGAAATGGGTCATGGGCAAAAAGACTGGCACTCAGGTTTTCTGACTCCCCAGTTCATCAAATACTGTTTTAGTGTCTTTTAAGTAACTGTTTTGCAGCTGAGGCACACATGTAATGTATTTTAAGCACAAATGGTTTCGGTTCTTCTGTTCTGGATGTACTGAAACCTTCGTACGTGTGATTTTGATACCATCTCATCGCAGCTATGAATCTGTCTCGCTCTAGAAATCGGGCAAATCAATTTTGTAAGTGTTAACTTGGCATCATATAGCCGTAACAAAAAAAATCCAAACTATGGTGTGCAAAACATAATGAGCTTCCAGTTTGGTTTTTGTCACAGTTAATTTTCTTGGTGAAAAGGGGAACTCAGGTGTGAAAGACTTCACAAGTGAACACCAGCCCACACCCAGATACCAGCTTGGCCTTTTGACACAAGGTGTGCCTGACCTCACTTGGACAGCCAGGCTGTAACCCAGCCATCCTGCCGGACCGGCAGAGCGCACCAGGTCAAGGCTGTCCAAAACCAGGAGCCCTCCCTTGGAAGCTGACCAGCAGGGAGGGCAAGGGTGTGTGGGGAACCGAGGACGGTGCTGCCTGCTCTGGATCAGGCGGCTGTGGGGGCTCAGCCGGTGGACACGCTGCTCTGACGCAAGCGGGGCCGGGCTGATGGGCAGCTTGCTGCAGCCCACGCCGGCATCGCGCGAAGCAGCCTCCCTCCGCCTGGTTTTCAGCGCTGATGCAGCCTGGGACTCTGCCGTGTTTGTGCAGGTGGCAGCAAGGGCAGCCCAAGAGAACAGGCTGGCCTTTGCTCGCTTTCCTACATCCGACTCCACCAATCTCAGCTTATCTATGTCAATATGTTGAGCACTCCTCATGTGCTTGGCTTGCCTGATGCAATGCTGCAACGTGAAGCCATGGGAGACTGCGGTACGTATTTGTGGAGGAAAAGTTCTCCCTGTTGTGGAGAAGACGGGGACTGGACAAGGAGCAGGGATTCTCCCTACAACATCTTAGTGGAACTGGGTAATGCAGCGGTGAAACAAAACAAAAAAAAAATCTCCTTTTCCCTTGCACAAAAGAAATAGCCGTAAGGATCAGCCTTCTCATCGCAGGGCCTGAGCTGGCTGTACTGACCCAGTGGCCAGGAATCCCCTCCACCTCCCCTGGCATGTCACACCTCCCCTTTACTTGCCTTCAGCAGACCTATGGTGTGTTACAGCACTGGCAATCTGGCCCCAATCTTTATGAAACACACTGTTTCGTACTAACCTAATATATTCACAGCACCATGGAAACACGACTCCGCAGATGCTGAAGTGAAAGAAGCCGAGGTAGTTTCCATCTCTTCCTTCCTCGCTGTCCCCTTTTACTGCCAAGGTGAGGCTCAGGAGGGCCCTGCCAGGTGTCCTGGGGGCTCGGGAGCGGGCAGGGGAGCAGTGGGGTCACCAGGATCCATCTTCCACACTGTGACAATGGTTTTCCTAGCGCTCATCTGCACACAATTGCATCAGCCTACTGCAGGGTGAGATTTTAATCAGATACCAAAGGTGATTAAAGCCAGTGAGCTCTCTCCCTTCAGTTCACAGCAGGCTTATTCTGCTGTCAGGAGCAGCATTCAGCTACCTGAAGTAGCTTCATTTAAACTGAAATAGGAGCATACGTCAATTTTTAATTAACTGGGTCAGATCTGAATGAGTGGGCACGTCCAAAAGCTTTTTGTGAACTAGAAAGCTGTGTAGGGCAGGCTGAATCCACCTACTAAACGTTTAAAGAATTGCCAGGCAGAGTCTTGGCCAATATTCCTCAAGGTTAGACAGTAAGGATCAGCAGCACAGCCCTGGGTCAGGAGGCAGCTTTTCCAGCCCGAGTTCTTCCCGGTGCCTTAGAAACGAAGGTTCCTGTTTATAAGCTACTCTCCCTTTATTCCTGAGCCTTGTTTGAGGACATGCATATTAGTTCCACCTTCCTTAAACACCATCTTGGTGTCTTTAGAGGACACAGGAAGCCTGTTTTGTTTGTGGGTTTCTTCTCCGGCTGGGCTGTGTTTGCATTGCAGCTAGTTTATCTTTGGCAGATAGCAACGTGTTCTTGGCAGCAAACTTTCACCTTGAGCTCAGGGGGTGTAGCCACACCGTGTTTTGCACACCTGTGTTGGGGAGCTAGGAAAAATTTGCCTGTTCGTATTCACTGCTGAGGTGTTAAAACCAGTTTCACAGCAGTGCTATTAGTGCTTTGTAGAGATCCCAGCTCCCCAGACGTGGGCACGTTGGAGGGCAGCATGCATGTGTGCATGCGTGTGCGTGAGCAAGACTTGTGCGGCCGTGCATGGACCTTAGCATCAAGCAGCTGGCAATCAGATGTACTTCGCCAACATTACAATCACAAGTAATATTGTTTCGGCATGTGCCCAAGCTGAGTTTCGACCCTCCTTGTTTACCCGGTTCACGATCACTTCCCATAACACTCTATCCGTAGGTATGAGCTGTGGTGGCAAGCTTGCTGCGCCACTGGCTGCGCAGAGACATACACAGGGACTGGTATCGGCATTCCCGAGGTGCCCTTGTCTCTGGAAACAAGGCAGACCTTAAACAGGTGTGCTCATAGCAGCTTCGGCTGCATAAAAACAAAGTACACTGAGACCAACAAGAAGAGCAGCCCAGGTCTGTCCGGATGCTAATGGGGATCAGCACCACTCCAGCTGGGCTATTCCAGTGCCTATTTCCATCCGATCGTAATTGGGCAAGATTAACTCTGTTAGGCAGGATATGCTAGATATTAGTCTGCCAAGAGATCAGCATGGCAGCCAGGATGCTGTAAATGATCCCAGAAGGCTTCTCCTTCCTTTTCTCTCACAGATTAACCTGGTTAGGGGTAAGGATGGGGGACAAGGGACATTTCAGTGAGGTGTGAGGCAGCGTAGGGATTTGCCATCGGACATTCCCCTCCTGTGCCAAGCACAGAAGGAAGCCCAGCCGCCACAGGGGCGCACGGAGACCTGGCAGTGCCTTCTGTGACAGATGCCAGGCTGTGTATGAAATGGACCCAAGAGGTCTGAAATAAATTGGTAGGACTCTCTTCACGGGTATTTCCCACCAGCAAGCTGATGTCCCTGTGACTGCACGTTCGTAGGCTGTGTGTCACCTGCTCCTCTGCTTTTCTCTTCCTGCAAAGGCAGATGCTGCTTCACGAGCTGTTGCTGTTCAGCCACCAGACTGTCTCTTCCCAAACCCACTCTGTGGGGTCTGATCCCAAAACCAGCAGTGAGGGCTACTTGAGCCTTAAGGTAAGTTAAGTACCTGTTTCAAACAGCATCAGATGCAAGCAGTGCCTAGCAGTATGAGAAAGCGCTGGGCACTGCCAGCCCAGTGAAATGAGAAAAAAAACTGAAGTGAAAGGAACCCGTCAGAAATACAGTTTGGGTACGTTCCCCCTAGGAGCCGCTCCATCTCTCTGCACTCAGGGCCTGTTCACACCATGGCAAGGAATGGCATGAACTCACTTTCATGAATTACTTCTTGTCAGCCAAGCAAAGTGGGAAGTAAATTATGTTTGCTTAAACCACCATGCAGGTGGTCTCAGCGAGTGGATGTTAGCTCAGCAGGAGCAGGGAAGGTGTGTGCACCAGGAGTTGGTGTGGGTCAGCTGATACACGATACCTAGTGCCGCTGCGGTATCTTGATTGCTTGTGATTGTGCGAACATGCCTGAAGATGCAGATGGTATAAAGCAGAGCGGTGCTTATGAGGTTTTTGAAGCTCACATCTGCTCTTATTTGGTCCTGGAGGCTTTCGGCAAAGACCACCCACTGAAACGAAGATCATCTTCCTGAAATACAAGGGACCAAGACATGTATTCAACCTCATTCAATGCCCTTCTATGATCTTGTAGAGGCTTTGAATTCCTCTTTACCTACAAGAGGTTTACTACAGTGCAAAATGAGCTCCTGGAGCAAAAAGACGCTCCTTTCTAAGGGTATATGGGTTGTTGAAGCTCCAGGTCTTCCGTCTTTAAAGATGAATGCTTCAAGGTGAGTTGTCATAGGTTGCTAAAATAATCTTTTCCCACCACTTTCCTTGTGTCAGCATGTCTAGAGCTCCGGTGCGTTGCGGCTGCTGTTGTTATGCAAGGACTTATGAATGGCTGCAAAGTTCAAAGGCATACTGCCAGCCCCAGGTACCAAAAAGCCAGGAGTCAGCCCAAGCTCTGCCCCACTTCCCAAGAAGAAGTTGTTTGCCAACTATTTCTTTTCCCAACTTTTTTTTTTATTATTATTATTATTAGCCAGCGAACTTTAGGATCTCTTTATTCACCTCCCAGTTTTTGAGCATTTATGTTGCACTAGTTTCATGTTTTCAAGTATTTCATCCACAACCTTGAGGGCTAAGGACATACTTTGTTTATAAATGAAAGCTACAATTCCCCCGTTTCAAGGAGCTGGGATTTTAGGATCTATTCCCCAAAGAATAAAAGTTGTGATAAAATCAGAGGAGTTGCCAGCAGTGCACAGTCTCTCCTCTGTTTGGAAGAGGAGGCGCTGGGCTGCAGCGAGCTGCAGGCATCTCTAGCTACTGTCGTGTTAGTGAGTCAAATAAAAATAACATTGTGGTTAAACATCAGCTCTGCAGCCCTAACTAAAGAAGATAACCTCATCTCTTTCTAGCTGCTGTGCTTCACAAAAGCGCTGCTTTTGTAATCCTCCGGATTAATGTTCACGCTCAAGCTCTCTGCCCCAGAAGGCCCCTGCACCCCTGGCAGAGCGTGTTTCAAAGTGTGAAGCCCTCCCTGGGATGCAGGGGAGGCTGGTGCCAGCCAGGCACCTCCTGGGACACGTGGCTGCGGCTGCTTCCAAACCAGGAGTGTTTCAGCCCAAGCGATCTTCCTTTCTTCCCTCTCGTTCTTCTTCACTGTTGCTTTAATTTCAGCTTCGTGCCGCCTTTCACGTAGCCCCCCTCGGCTTGAATCAGATCCCTGTTGTCTGCCTTGTCAACACAGCTGTTTAAATCCCTTCCCCCAAATACCCCTGCAAGGGCCAGGCGCTGTTCTGAGGTTGCGGCTTTTTGTCAGGTCCTGGGCTGAGCTCAGATTCCTGTTTGGACCAGCATGAGGTCAAAATGGAGACGAACTCAGGGAAATCCTCCACTTCAGCAAAGCCTGATGCTGGCTGACTGTGCCGGTGGCTGCTGCAGCGCTCCAGCCTGAGACTGATGGGCAATGCAGAGTGAAGCAAATGATTAGCATTATTAAAAATCCTTTGCAATTATACAGCACCTTTTCATCTAAAGATTTCAAAGCTTCGTAGCACTCACACAAAGTTACTTATTATCCCTGGCGTTTAGCAGAGTCAGGAAATGCAGGAAAGCAGCTAAGTGACTCGCCTTAGGTCATGCAGTAAGTCGGCGTCAGAGGTGGGAACGCAGCCCCGAAGTGCTGACTCCACGGCTCATGCCCCAACGTGAGGACGTACCTCACCTTCTTCTTCTGTGCCAGGCCAGCTCCTCGCGGGGTTGGAGATGGTGGTTGTGCTCGGCCCACCCAGAGGGTCAGCACAGCCTGGGCAGTGCTCAGGAGGTGCCTGGCTGGGAGCAGCACCGGCCGTTCCCAAGCCCTGCTCCTTCCCCCAGGAGCTCTGTGCACACCATTCTTGTGGGATCTGTTGTGCCTGAGGCTGCAGTCCAGCTTGCCATGGCACAGTGTGGCCAAGTCCATGGCAGCAAGCAACCTGGAGGGCCTGGAGGGCAAGGTGTGGTGTGGTGTGCCCCTGGGCTGAGCATCGCCGCTGCAGCCCCTGTCTCCAGCACGCTCCCTCCAGCCCGCTGGCCGTAGGCACGTGGGAAGAGTACAAGGACCTTCCTTGACCGGGGACATCTCTAGAGACACTTCAACCTGGATAGCCCAGAACATGCTATGCAGGAACTGGTGAGGACCAGAGGTGGTTTTGCCTATATCAGCACTGCAGCCAGGCTGCTACTCTTCTGCTAGCCAGGCCCTGGCTACAGTGAAGGTGCAGCAGCACTGAATCCCTCCAGACCTGGTGGTCCAAGCCTGCCAAGGAGCCTAGATATACATGCAAACACCCACCAGGAGATCAGAAATACATTGCTAAGATGTTACGCTCTTTGGCTGGCACAGCCGGCTGTGCTGCGGGATGCACTGGGTGCCAAACCTCCATGCCTTGCAGCAAGAGAGCTGAAAATGTGAAGCCGTTGTACACCATCACTCCTCTGCCTCCAGTCCAGTGCTGGGACTTTGGGACAGTGTGTCAGCACGGAGGAAAGCCAGGAGGAGGGACTGAAGAGGGGGAGAAAGAGGAGAGAGACAGAGAAAAAAGCAGATGTGAAACAGGGTGAAGAGAGGCAGGTAGACCTCTAGACCTCACTGGCCAGGAGAAGGCCTTGGCTGAGTCTCCTGGCCCTGCCAAGGTAAAACACCTTTTTGGTGAACTACCACAAAAGGGGACCTGCACAGTTAGATTTTTAAGGTAAAAAAATTCTTTCTAAAAAGAGCAACTAATCTGCTTCTGGTCATCCACTGTGTGGGTTATTTTTACCCTAGAAATATTAGGAAAATACACTTTGGTCAAGTTTTTTCCGGGAGACTTGAGATGCTTCAGGTTTTTTAATGATAAACAGTATCCCGCTTAAAATATTACAACCCTGTGATCAAAGCAGGTGTGACTGATAACAGCTTCAGTTTTCCAAGGAGTGTATTTACAGGAATCGCAGGGACTAATCCATATAGTCAGCTTTCCTTAGCAGCTCGGAGATTTACGTGTCTAAACTTTACTGGGATGAGACTCCAGGATGGGGGATAAAACTCTAGTTAATTAAGCATAACTTCAGTGGGGATGAAAACCAGGCAAGGGGAAAAACTTGAAGGCAGAGGCTGCAGCTGAATTAATTTCAGAACCTCAGAAATGATACTGAGAATGAGCAGTCATTACAAGGAATCATTTTAAAAAGCAAAATAACTGGTTATAAAAGCTATGTCTCAAAAGTGAGTCGGTGTTTGTCTTTTACCAGATATTAATAAAAATGGGAAACTGTTTTTCCCAGTTGCATACAGCTGAAGAAAACAGGGAAGGAAAAAGAGAGATTACATGGGACAGAGGTTAATGTATAGTAGGTATGTGCAAAACCCAAACTCCTACTTTGCCTTAACTTTCACTGAGGATAAGGATGTTAATCATATGGCTGCAGATGAGAAGGATAAAGGGATGGGGGTATGAAAATGTTCACGGCCAGGATAGAAGCAAATCTCAGGGCTCTTTCCTGCACTGAAGGCAGAGGAACGGGCTAATCCGCATGCCAGAGCTCTGGAAGAACTGGCCCGATGTCTTTAACAGGTCCCTCAGTTGGGGACAGGCGCACAGTGAGCCTGTACAGAAGAAAACTGATCTGGACAAGAACAGGCATGAAGGTTTCAGCTTAATAATGTATGGAAAGCCTCAGAACAAATGGTGAAGGAAAGGCTAGCAAAAGAGAGGGAGGTAAATGGCATGAGATTAAATGGGTTTATCAAACCCATTTATCTTTCTTGGGTAAGGCAAGCTGCAAGCCATTTGCTTAGTGAAGGAAATGGGGTGGATCTCACCTATCTGGACTGAAATTGCACATTTCGTATGGTGCCATGTGGAAAGTTCTTAGAAAAGGGAGAAGTGATTTAGCACAAGGTATAAACCCCATAAAGACCTGTGGTGAGAGCAGCACAGGGCTGTCAGGCTGGAGGGCAGTTACCAGGGGAGTGTTAAACATCACTCCTGGAGATCTGGCAAAGTGCTTTTGTAAATGAGCTTGGCACTAATGTTAGTGGAGAACTGGTGAAATTGCTGATGACAGAAAATATGAAGCAACCTCAGGACAAAGGAAGCTTGAGATATTACATAGAAAAAAGTAGTCAGCAGCAGAATGTGGTGGTCACAGGCACAAATGACCAAACCTTTTCCTACAAGCTAGCTGGCAGGTCGTACTTTGATCACCGAATAACATGAAGTGACAAATGCAGTCCTGGAAGGCAGCAGGAAAGGTGCAGCCCAGGCTGCAGCGAAGGCTGGGGTGCGCTTGAGGACAGACTATCTCTCTTAATTTTGCAAAGCGAATTTCTCTGCATAAATACTCCCAGGAAGGGAGAAGGAAGAGCTGATGTTGCTAAGGGCCAGTGCTGGTACAGAATAAATGATCAGAAAGAGGCATCAGACGTTTTGTTTAGAAGATGGTTACTAACCATTTGACAATGTGGTTCTGGAATAACCTCCTCATGGCAGTCGTGCATGCAAAATATTAAATCTCTTTGAGGACGGAACTTGATAAGTTTATGAAAAGGATTGTATCACATGGTGCCGGTGATAAGAGACGTGGTAGCACAGAAGTTCCTGCCAGTCCTATGCACAAAGGTAAATATTCTGTAACCCTCTGTCAATATAAATATAGAGCATGTGATTACACACACACAAAAAGCAGGCACATGATTTAATAATCACAGGACCTCAGCTTGTCAAATAATAATTACAAGGCAATAACACACTTTGTTTTAATAAATGGCTCCCTAAGATTTTCTCCCACAGTAAAACAGTAAAAAAGGACAATTATTCTGAGGTAAAGGCAGTATTTCGTGTTTCTGGTTGTTAGGTTTTAAATGAACTCACTGTCTGGAACTCTTAAATCAAGTACTCCCATTTTTCTGCACATTTCACAAGTTCAGCCCTTTCCAGTAAAGCGTCTCTTCAGATGCGTGATTGCCTTTTGTTAAGGCAAGAATGAACAGATGACAACTGCAGCACAGAGGAGACATGCCTGGAACAGTTTTACAAAGCAAACCCAATTCTAACGCTTCTGCCAGGAGGGCGTACTCAGAAACGTGAAGAGGGAAGGCTTTTTGGGCAGTGTGAGGGGCCAGTCCTGGAAAGCCATAATAGAAGCAGGCAAGCTGTGGTTTGGGAAAGTGTTATCCAAAGCCATCGCAGTGGGTGACACTTCAGTTTCCACGCTCGGGCAAGCGTGAGCCGATCCACCTCCCAAGGGTGCCCAGCCTCAGCAGGAGCTGCACACACAGGTCTGCAGCGCAGCCCCGTTTCCAGCTCACGGACGGAGCTGCAGGAAGATGTTCAAAAGCAACGCTAATTACCAAGCATTAAAAAAAGCAAAGGTGTGTTTTAGTATCCTTTCAACCTGGCGCTGACACTGCATGATGAAAAACGGGATTGCTGCGCTTGCAGTTCATTTTATGAAGGCACCTTTGCAGAAGATGCAAAAATAAAAGTAGGCTGAAGGAAAAGAAAGCAGAAGGCCAAAAGACAGGCAACTGAACAGAGCAGATTGATTTAACAGATACGATACATTTTTACTGTCTGCATTATGTGTGGAAATTTATATTCCAAGTGACACAGTAACAGACTCGATTGTAATCAAACAACACTGCTGAGGTGTCAGGAGCACAGATGCTGCCTATCGAAAATATTTAAAACAGAAAGTAAAACTTTGAAATATCCGCAGTGGGGAGCGCAACTAAAATGCTCTGCGATGTTTCTAACCTAACGCAACCTCTCTGTGTTTTTCCCTGCTCTCTCTGGTGCTGGAGGTCGGAGGACCTACGTGAATCACCCCAGCTACAGCTCAGATAAACCTTGATGAAAAGCAAAGGCCGGCAGCAAGCTGGCCAGGGCAGCCTGGAGACTCGCTGTGTCTGTTGTGCACTAGACATCGGACGGGGGGAAGGGCTGCTCCACGCGTTTTGGGGAACTTCAGCCAATGGATTCCTCCCCTGGGTGTTGCGGGAGGGTTTGGCCAGCATGTGAGAAAGGGAGGGGAGAGTTTGAAAACAACCCAGCAGGCTCTAAGGAAGGCAGGCGGCTAGAAAGTGACCTGCTCGCCTCCGTGGAAGCATTTTGCTCCAGGTGATCGGCGGCGTTAGGGGTGGAAGGGACCCGGTAGCTGCCGGTGGGTCCCCGCTTGGCGTGGGTCGGTGCGGCGGAGGCCCTGGGCGCAGGTAACCCCGGACGCAGGTGTCAGGGAACGGGCCTTGAGCAGGTTGCCTGGAGCTGCAAACTGGTCGAAAGAGGGTTATTTTTCTAGGGAGGGAGGAATTCTGCTCTTTTGTTTTGACGGGGATGCTGGTGGTATGTTTGCTATTAATATGGCTGGGGGAGGGAGGCCGGGAGGGAGCAAGCAGGTCTCTACGGCTCAGAGATTAGCGTGTGATCAGCTGTCTTTTAAATATTGCAGGCGGTTTTGAGGTTAGAAAGGTAAAAAGAGGCAATATTTTTTAGCAGACCGGTTGATACAGTGGAAAAATACAAATGCTCTTCCATGCACATCAGCCCTTTTTCAGGTCACAGTGTTTTACAAATCAGAAAGTATGTGCAGTCAAATCTAGCCGAGATTTTCAGTGATTGATAACCCAGCTGCTAATAGAGACATTCAGCAGAAGAAAGAAAAAACACACCATTTTCTTTTCTGGAGGTGTGCCGGATGGTTCAGGGGTTTTCATCTTCTTTTCATTACTGACCCAGCTTTTGGGCCTCTTGAAAGTGATCCAGTCCTAAATTTCACCAGAAAATCCTCTAGCAATTTTCCACGGTGCTTTAAAACATATAATTGGCATGATGCACTGATGTGGTATTTTGTGGCATCTTCTCTTGTGCAGGTTCTGGTTACTATTTCAGTCTGTTTTCTTTGCCACCTCTTTCCTCCTCACTGCAAAATCTCTTTAAAGCCCCTCTTCTGTCTTGCAGAGGAAGCTGAATTCCATGATCTATATTAGTAGCTAGGATTTATTTTCCAAATCTCCGTGATGACACTGTAGTGGTTTGCCTGGTGCGTGCTAGTCAGCGGAGGTGCAAAGAGCAAACTAGAAAATATTTTTTGATTGATGGGGAAACAACATCTTTTGACGCTGCCTCTAGGTTGCATGTGAAAAAAAGTCTTGTGTGAGCATGTTGAACTGTCCTGACTTGAAAATGTCTCCAACTTAGTGTTTTAATGAACAAGAAAGGTTTTCTTTCTGTCATTTGTCTGACAGGGAAAGTATTTATCATTAAAAATAGAGCAATCGTGCTCCACAGTCTTGTAACAGATCACTGTTTTAATTCTTAAACTTAGTTTTGATGATTCGTGCAGAGCTGGGCCAGTAAATGAATTCAGAGGCTCTTACACAAGGAAGGTTTGGCTCTTCAGTCAAAAGTACACCGATTTGGAGTAGAATTATACTGGAAAAATATGTAAAACCACTACAAAAGTCAAGTAATAATCTGTTAACTGAGGAGCGTTCCCTTGCTGGCAGCTGAAAAATCCTGCAATGCAAAGGTACTAAAGCAGAAGGGATCTGTATTTTCTTTCCTCAGAGCTTTGGACTGCTGTTGCTTGGGCTCTCCGGAGTGACAAATGACAGAAAGAAAACAAAGGGTTAGCAGAGTTTTTAGGAGACATTGTGAATGGAGGCAAAGTACATGACAAAGAAAGGAGACTATCGTCTCTAATTAGGTGTCTGGCCTCAGGCAGTGCGTATAGAATAAACGGGGTAAGTGTAAACTAAAATGAGGTAGAAAGTGTGGAAGGCCGTGGATAGATGTGCTGCCAGTCCTTTCAGCAGTGGAGAAGGTGGCGGGAGCACCTTTTGGATTGCCTGAACAGCCGGGCCCGGTCTGCCACCTCAGAGGCGGTTGTGGCGTCCCCCGACACCAAGGCTGAAGAGAAGGTAGAGGGGTCTGGTGGGAAGAGGGAGCAGAAGCTCCATGGGGATTTCAATCCCCATGTTAGCTGACAGCAACACAAAGAAGGGGCAATACATTATTTTTCTGATAGTTTTGCTGCAGAAAAAAACATTTTAAAAATCGATTTCTAATTAAAGGAGGAGGACGCGATGTTGAAGAGGAGCCAGGCGCAGCTGTCAGGGCTTCCACGGCTGCCCGTGCTGCTTGTCTGTGCGGGCTTCCCTTCTGCCCGCTGGGGCTGTCACAGGGCCCGCAGCCCCCCCACCCGTCCCCTCACAGGGTCTCTGGGTGCAGCCCCTCTCCCCCATCCCGGGGTTTGTCGTTTCAGAGCTGACCTACAGCCTGTCACCGGCACGTCTCCTCACGGGCCGCGCCGCCGAGGGCCGCGGCCTCCCCCCCCCTCCTCCCCGCCGCCTTCCCGCGTCCGCCGCCCTTCCCGGGGCGGCCTCTGAGGGGAGACGGCCCGGGGCGGGCGGCCCTGCCCCCTCCCCGTCCCTGCCGGCGAGGAGGCCCTGCTGGGTGCGTGGGGGGTGGCCGGGCCGCGGTGGCGGTCGCTGAGGGGCGGTTGGCGCCGTGAGGAGCTGGCCTGCCCGTCCGCTCGAGTCCGGTCCCTCGGCGGTAGTAGCTGGGCTCGGCTGCGCAGCGAGTCCCGCCTCGCCGCCTCCGGCGGTGGCAGCGTTGCTGAGGGCTCATCCCGTGAGGTGCGGGTGCTCCTCGGCCGCAGCCGGGCCAACGGCAGAGGCCTGTGCGCCGCCGTGCGAGCGTGTGGCGGCGGGGTCCCGCGGCAGCCGTGCTCTGCCGGCCCTCAGGCCTTTTCTTGAGGGCCAGGGTTCTCCGCCATTGATTTCTTACAGCGGCACGGGTTTTACAGGGGCAGCTACATCCTACCTGGTTATTCTGGCGTGTGGCTGCAGAGCACCAGCTGGCGTTTGCAGGTCTCCAAAACCTTGGTGGTGGGTGGTGTTTGCTTAGCAAAGTTAGAGGGAGAAGAGAGCTGTGTGGAAGGTCCTCAGGGGTGTTTTGCATAGACGTAAGGTCTCGATAATTTTTGGAAGCTTGCTTCTGCAGTGTGTGTTGTTCCTAAACGTTAATGCCGCTGTTTACCTTCTGGAGTAGAATTGCCTATTTAGATAAAGTACATGCAGTGGTGGTGAGTACAGAGAGCTGACTGTATTTTATTGGTGGTTTTCAGTGACTTAAGAAATACCCCTGTGTGCTGAACTACTTTAAAAATACTGTTCGTATCACTGATTAATCTTAAGATCTCCTGCAGCATTCTTGTTTTGCAGTTGCTTAAATTTTTTTCTCTCCATTTTGTTCTAGTATTATCTCTTCTAACATAAAATTCTGATTTTTTTAATGCAGGTTTTTAAATTGTGTTCTTAGTTGATTGGTAATACTGTGTGGTATAAGTCTGCAAAATATAAAGTGATATTTTTGATACAGTGATAAATACCAGCATCCTAAAGTTCCAGCAGACCTATTGGCTTGACTTAATTAGAGGGTGCATTGCTAAATGGACAATATGTCTCCTGATCAATTGAATCGTAAAGCTCAGTTATTCTGTTGTCCTCATTACAAATAAAGCAGGGTGCTGAATCTCAACAAGACAGCATATGAAAGTTGTGTTGTTATTTATTACATTGCAATAGGTAGAAAATTTCAACTAGAGTCCTATATGGAAAAAGTATTTCTCCACTTGAAATTTAGGACTTGATTACAAATTATGGAAGTCATGATTGTTATTTAATACAGTTTTTGTCCTTTGTCTTCTTTTTTTCAAAGAGGTGGACAACTGATGGAACATTCCACTAGGAAGAATAAAACTGTTCTTAGAAGGTAGTTTGCTCAGATTAGAACAAGATCCATACAAGAAAGCTCTCAACCAACAGTGACTGGGAACACTTGAGAACTTCTGAATGATTGATTGAGGTAACTCAGAAAAAACGTTTGTCTAAAAAAAAAAAATGGTGTGGGGCAGGGAGGACTTCTTATTACACAAAACTGTTAACTCTCTGGGTTAACATTAGGAAATGCAAGATCATGACAGCTTGATAGTGTGCCCTGAACCAGAGTTTCTTTATTGCCAACGGTCTGTGATGAATCATTTGCAGTTAATAGGTCTGTGGTAGGCTAGTGGGCATAAGAGGGGAAAAACAAGGAAAGAGAAGAAAAGGGGAAGGGAGTGCTGTCGGTTGGTGTCACAATCTTGCCACTCAACGGTAAGCTGTGTTCAAGGCAGCAAAGGACGAGAAAGGGGAAAAAAGAGCCACTGAATTCTTATGGGGCAGACACAAATACCAGTAGTGTTCACAGGACTACAAAGGGATTTGTGAAAACCTTGCAAGTGAAAAAGTGTATGGGGAATTCTGGAGCTGCTTAATTTTTTGTGTTCATAAAGGAAAGAAGGATTATGCCATCTCTTTCACAGTGACATGGGGTGGCTTGTAGAATAGCAGCTGCTAGGAAGAGGGAGAGAGTAACAGAAAAAGAGAAGTGTTCAACTTTATCCCTTGCATATTGAATAGTGGTTGTAAGGAGTGTTTGAAGGGTGCAGAAGCACAGATGTGAAAGCTTGACAGCTGTATGTACACATACAATAAAACATAAACACTATGTTCTTGAGGGGAGGAACAAAAAAATAGCTTGTCTTCTAAGGGCTGGTCTGAACTTGATAAATTGGTACCATTTTATCAGTATAGTTCACCTGAAGAACGTGTCTCTTGTGGATACAATTGTAACATTGATACTGTATGCTCCTATAGATAACTGCTTTGCAGAACAGGACAGTCTAAGTTGATAGAGGTGGCTTTTATCAACTAAAAGACTGCATACAGAGGGCTTTTATCCTTAAAATAACGGCTTATATCCTGGTGCCTCCTTTATAAGCAAGAGAACTGACAACTGCCAAGACATTTAAGGCTTAGATAGATGTGTTTGAGGGTGGTGCTGTCTCATGTTACACTGTTTACCTTCCCAGGAACTTTTCAGTGGTTACTGATAGTTAATTATCACTTAAAAACCCCTATTTTTTCATTGTATTTTGTGAGTGAAGCCTTTGCAGCTTTTTACTTCTTTAAGGTTTGGTCTAGTGCTTTTCTTCCCCTAACCTTCTCCATTTCTGTTTAGATCTTGGAAGGAAAGCTTTAAGACTTTAGATTTCACAGTCAGTTCTGTTAAGCAACTATGGAAACAGAGAAGGAGCACATTTATATTATCCCAACAGGTAAGTTATATATTTAGTATTTTTTTTATTTAAAATTGCTTAGCTAACCTGAAGTGTTGTCTATAGAAAAGTTGCATTACTTGTTGATTTTTTTTAACAGTACTGATTAAAAAAAAAAAAACAACATCAAAAATGTACAAAATAATTCTTTCAAGCATATATCATAGTATCCTGCTTGATTACATTTATTTCAAAATTTGTTAAAATCATAAAGTTAACAATTCTTTAACATACTAAATAATAGTGACTCTGGGCTCCTTATCCGACTTCCAGTAGTGCTGGTGTGAAGAAGAAAAAAAAGCTCAAATGTAACGTGTAGGTGCATTTGAGAGGTACAGATTCTGCTTTTATGTAGCTGTTTAGCTTAAAATTAGAGGAAACAAATGATGAAAGGCTTGACTGGAAGTGGGCTGGCATGAGAAAACTGTACTTGATGTGCCTTAGAGACTGCCCTGAAATTGACTGTTTTGTCCATATCACAAATGTGTTTTGTGATACTTAGTCAAGTTGACACAGTTTCATGTTGTCTTCTGTGTCTTCCAAAGGTTGTGATGATCTGCACTGACTGTTTAATACCAAAAAGTTTTTGTAGGTTTTAAGTGTTTTTGAGAAAAAAATCATATAGATGTTAAGATGGTATGTAATGCAGTTGAAGTGGCAACATGCTCCATGTGACCTCATATTTTAAATAAGAATGAGTTCAATGTAGAACATACGTTGCTTCTCAGCATTTTAGAATTATATTTAGATAATAGGTGGGAGACTGCTAGGTATCTAAATTGACCTAATTTGGCCAACTGAAATTTGTGTGTAGGTAAGTACTTTCTGAATGCTTTGTTAACTAAGGTAGCACCATAAAAGCACAGATTTTTAAGTGTGCTTGCTAGGCTTAATAGCAGGGTAATAAGATCAATTTGGATAACTTTTTAATATATAGTAAGCAAAGTCTTAATGTTTATAGAATACTGTTACTGCTGTTATATGATGTAAAAATGAGAAGCTGAAAGGAAGATCTGCATCATTTTATATGTACTTTTTATAAAACTTTTATTTTAGAAAATTACTGAAAACTAGTATATCTGTTTAACCTATTTTTTCCAGCCTAACTAGGTAACTAACAGTGGAGTGCCAGTTGGTCATAGTATTATGGAGAAAGAGGTTGCAGCTGGAAGCAATAGTGTTATACAAAAAAATAGTTTAGTAATGCAGTGAGAAATACTAAGTCTTATGGGATGGATGCTTCCCGTGGAGGATTTCCTTTAGTCTCGAACCTGAGATCAGGACTGTGTAAAGAGGTTGGACTGTAGCCTCACGTTTTATTCTTAGTCATCAGATTCAGGACTGGCTTGTTTTAATTGTTGGCCGTTTTCTTTGGAAACTGAGAAAGAAGTAAGTGGTCATTGAAGAGCGTAGTTCCTAGACAGCCAGATTTCAGGTCTAAAGTGAAGAAATTTATGGGAGAGTGGGCATGAAGAAGAATTTAAATTCAGTTGTCTGAGATGAGCTGGTTGTGCTGCTGGGGTCTCCCTGGGGAATGAGAGGAAGGAAACCTGTTCAGTTTGGTTTTGCTTTTTTCCCCTCCCTCTGCTAGCTTTATGCAAATCTCATTGTTTTATTAAAATATTAGACAAACTGAGAAAGCTTGTTGTGGGAATCTTTTCCTGGACGTGATGCATGCTTTTCTTTTTTAGCTTGCTGCAAGCATAAAAGGAATGCTTTTGTGGGAGTAATGAGTGGAAAGATGAAGCTTAGACTGGAATGGCTGCATTATTGTTCAGCTATAGCATTCACATCTGTGAACACTAGCTCTAAATGTTATTTCTTTGATCACGAAGGAGGCAGTTGCATCAAACTTTCTTAATTTTATAGTGTAGTATCCTCTTTGATATGGGTAAATACTTTGAGGTTGGAAGTATTTTATTAGTGTACTTAGTTTCAAAATAATTTTTCATGAACCTGTTTTGAATTGAAAAAAACACAGTTCTGAGAAGTATTGCCAAACGAACATTGCTAATTAGAGTGTATTAGAATGGTGAAGTAATACATTCAGCTAAGTTCAAATACAAATTTAAAATACTCTTCATATTCTGGGTTTATGGCAGTGAACTTCTCTGTAAAGCAGGCTTGGCACAGCTGGAAAAGCAGCTTCTTTTGTGTGCCTCATCACAGCACTTCCTAGCGTTCAGGCTATAGGTTCTATCTTTGAGACTCTAGTGAATCCTCTAGAAAATAAGGGCTGCGTAACAGAGCTGAGGCTCTTCCCTTTGTGTGTGTGTTTTCCAATTTGCAGGGGCTCCCAGGGTACTAACTGGAATGTAAAACAGGTCCCCAAATGCTATGTTATCTTGATGGGTTCAAAAGGGGAAGAAGAAATGATGGAGGCTTTTGCTCTTAATGCTCTCAGTAACACATTCTGCTGAACCATACAGCTCAGTAGGGGACATCCTGACTTTGTGAAATTAAAGACCTTAGATCCAAATTTTAAATGTGCATTTAACTTCCCAAAAGAGTGAAATTATTGCATTTCCCAGTGCTCAGACCTTTGCAGATCCTTAAGTTGTGAGAGGGCTTTTTGTTGGGTATGAAACAAAGCTAGTTACCCGTTATATATGACTGTGCTGGGGAATAAACCATGGCCATTTTAGAAACGGTCTTGACAGAAGCCACAGTGAGGGGTGATACATACAGAAGAGAGATCACGCTGTTTCAAAAGACTTTATTTATTCTGTGAGTTTTCGTTACCAAACTCCTCAGGCTTTGTATTAAATGGCTTTCCGCCCCCTCCCCCCAACTTTAAAAACAAAAAAATAGGAGTGATGTTGGTTTTGTATTCTTGTTAAGTCTAAATCATTGCTTTTCCAGCTGGTGAGCTGTTTGAAATTCCTTGAATGAGGGGAATGTTGGTTGATGGTTTAGGAAATTAATTTCACTTTGGTGACTAGTCTGTTAACATTAGTGAGTTCTTGCAGAATTGACTGTATTGGCAGTTTTGTTGGTTTCTAAATCAAGAGATGAGTGAGTGGAGTAAGAACTAGGCACTTAGATTTTTACGCACTGAGGAGTTCCGATAGTTCTTTGTTTAACAAGGGTGGGGTTTTCTGTGGTTTACCTGTTTATAAATGGTTTATTCATTTGCTTTCCAGCTCTTGACATATGCTCTGTTTAGTTTGTGGATAGTTTGTGCAGGAGAATAAGGAACTCCTTATTACTGTGCAGACATACTCTAAAGCCAAGATAATTTGCCTTCACACTGTTGGAAGTAAGAGTTCTATTTAATGTTGTAATCCTTTTTAAAGGCAATGTGTTTTGGTATTTTCACATAAAACTGTTCAAAATGGTAACAGATTTTTTTGCTCTATCTCCTTTTTAAGAACTTGAGAATCTAAGTGATGCTCCATTTTCTGGTGATGAAGAAAATGGTGGGTCTGGGGAACGAAAACCTGAAATCAATGGAAATTGGATTCCTGCAACTTCCATTACTGAAGCCAAAATAAATGCTAAAGCAAAGAGACGATTGAGGAAAAATTCTTCCAGAGATTCTGGGAGAGGAGACTCTGTTAGTGAAAATGGAGAGACACTGAAGATTGGAGTAGTTGTGCCAACGAGCCCCAAAGGGAAACTCCTGGACAGGCGATCCCGATCTGGAAAGGGAAGGGGTCTACCAAAGAAAGGTTGGTGTAGTGTAGTGAAGACCATAGCATGATAAAGACTGTCTGAAACATAGTTACTTTTTTTGCAACTGGGAATCATTTTCATAAGCCACAGTGTGCAGGCATTTGGTTCTTTGTTAGATAGTAGGTGGCAATAGGAGCTAATGGTAGGTGGCATTCTTATCAGAAAATTTTATGTGTGTGTCATCAGTTAACTTCTATCTGTAAGGTAAGTACCTTTTCTTTGCATATTTAATACACAAATCAACTGTTGGTGGTTCACAGGGCTGTTTTTAATGCAAACTTAAAGCATGGTTATATTTGACAGTACAGTTTCAACCTTCAGTAATTCTGCCGTTTCATACTGCTTCTAATATCTTGGTGGAAAGTGATGAAAAGACTGGTTGCTAAAGTGGGAACATGTCATACAAACAAACCCTTTTCAGCATATAGAGTCAGGAGGTGGGCACAAGCAGTGACACATCACTTTTAAGTGGAAAAAATGTTGGGTTGAACTCAGAAGTATTCTTTGTAAACTGGTGGGTATTGCTTACTGTCCCATATTTTGCCAGGTGGAGCAGGTGGTAAAGGAGTTTGGGGAACACCAGGTCAAGTGTATGATGTGGAAGAAGTAGATATTAAGGATCCTAATTATGATGATGACCAGGTAGGCAAATAATTTCTTTGCAGTGTTTGGTTTTATTTCCTTCATTGATTTAAGTTGCTGTGATGCTTATATTAATGAAAGTTTGACCTTGTAAGTTATGTGAATGTCAGCCTGGCTATACTAAATGCTCATTTTTATGTTCAAGAATGGATTATTGGCTAAAGATGACTGGTGTGGAAGTGTTGCAGTGTAACACTCACAGATCTTACCCCACAAGCTCTCTTTCTGTGCCTGACTAGGCAGCACCCTTTTCCCAGGTGTGTTCTTTTGTTGTTGGCTCTTGTGGAGGTGAATGTTGCAACGCTGCTCTATATTGCAAACAGGCACCATGTTAAAAATGCAACACAGACTTTCTCAAGTGGGGAGTTTAGTCTGGGACAGCATCCTTTATGGATTTTTCTCTTCCCTGTATTCCCAGCCCTCCCAATGTCTTGTATCTGCTTGGTATAAACACTTAAAACTACTGTGAAGCTGATAGCCTGGATATTTTGTGTGCATGCGTTTATTTAGGATATGTTGTGGAAGACTGTACCTTACAGCCATATTATTGGGGGGGTGGGGGGCAGGAAGTAAAGCTCATTGAGCAAAGGGTGCTTTACAGTGTTAAATCACTGAGGAAAGGAAGCACTGATTACACAGATTACTGAAGTCTGAGATCAATACAATTGTGAGAGTGTGAGTAAATTCTGTATAACACAAGCAGAGCGATGGTGGTGTCCTTTGAGCTGAGGCTGTTTGTTGTAGCCATAGCTGCTGAGAGGATAGTATGTGGGAATATCAAAACCTTCTTCCAGTATCAATTTTTTCCCTGCAATTCAACACTTTACATGAGCAGATGGCTATTACAGATGAAGCTGATGAGTGCATAAAAGCAAGTTTAATGAAGAATAAATATTCCATGGAACTTCTGCATGCTTAGCTTTTCTAAGGTTGAACATGGAGACTGCTGTGATGGAAGGATAGGCTTTTGGACTTCTGCTATACTACTTGATCATAGAAGGCTTCTTTCCAATAAGCATTAGTTGGAAAACTTCTTTGTTCAGATTTCTGTGATCTGTAGTATTGCTCTGAATGTTACTTCTGTAGTTTGTGAGGGGTAGGGAGCTGAATTACAGTGGGGAGATCTGTTTGTGCTGGAACTCTGCAGGACCAGGTTATACAGGAGGCAGTTGCTCTGTTATTCTTTTTTCTCCTTAGGGAATGTCTTCTCTCACAAGTATTCTGAAAATGCCTTTTCTCTGATGTGTACATGCTGTCACCTGTCTGGTCACGAAGTCACTAAGAAAGAGGGTGAACAGGCAGGCTTGCTGTCAGGGACTGCAGTGCCACTTGCAGGGAAAGATGCTGAAAGTAAAATCTTGTGCTGTAGCACAGCTAACTCTGCTTGGCTGGGACAGGAGTTTCTGTCACTCTCCCTTCAGTACATAGTACATAGATACTCGATCTCTTTGTTCATGTGGTGTCAGCAGAATCCTAGGAACAGAGTTTGGAGTGTTTACCATTGTTTAACAGTAAATTCAGCCTTTAAGTTGAATTCAGCTAACAGTAAATTCAAAATATAAGCAGCATGACATTAGCCAGCATTGTCCACACCTCAATGGTAGAGATATAATCTAATGTTTTCTGGCAGAATACTGATTACTAAAGCATTAAGGCTTTAGAAGATATATTTTGATGCTATTAGCATTGCATAAGACGTAAGAGACAGTACTGTTTACAAAAGGATATATGCTTTTGTTGTATTTTGAAACAGGAGAACTGCGTCTATGAAACAGTTGTTTTACCTCTGGATGAAAGAGCATTTGAAAAAACTTTAACACCAATCATACAGGAATATTTTGAACACGGAGATACTAACGAAGTTTCGGTATGTTGCATGCCTTTTTACTTATTTATTTTAGGGGGCAAACCTGCAGCATACAAGGGAATCCAACTGCTAGCTATAAATGAGTATAGAGTTGTTGGCAAGAAATATGTGGTAAGAATGCCTAAGCAGTTAGTTATTACATGAGCAGAAGCATATATGTAAATATATTAAATATAAGCATATACATATTTATATATTTGTAATATATTTATATAATATATATTTATATAATAAGAATTATGACATCTTAATCTGTTTTGTTTTTCAAATCTTATTTAGGAGATGCTGAAGGACTTAAACCTTGGTGAAATGAAATACAGTGTGCCAGTGCTGGCTGTTTCCTTGGCATTAGAGGGGAAGGCTAGTCACAGGGAAATGACATCTAAGCTTATCTCTGACCTTTGTGGGACAGTAGTAAGCAAAACTGATGTGGAAAAATCATTTGATAGACTGCTTAAAGAACTACCTGAACTGGTGTTGGATTCTCCCAAGGCACCACAGGTATATTTGTAAAGTTTTATGCTAGTAGTCAAAAGCTTTTTCTTTTAAATTGTGGTTAAAATCGATCAAGTAAACTGAAATAGACTCTGTATTTTGAAAAATATCTATGGATTGTCTTACTGTCTGTAATCCCCTACCAATTTCTCAGGCTGTGTTTTTACTTTCAGATGGCCCATTTAAATAAAATCTGAAAACCAAGCATGTTATAATTGTCTACTTAGAACTACTTTGAAATTCAACATCTAATTAAAAATCCTTCTGTTGCAGTTGGTGGGCCAGTTTATTGCTAGAGCTGTTGGAGATGGGATTCTAAACAGTACCTACATAGATGGCTACAAAGGCACTGTGGATTGCATCCAAGCTCGGTAACTTTCTTGCTTTCTATACAGCTACAGTTTTCTATTCCGAATGCCAAAGATGATGATCAGGAATTCAGGATAAATCATGTGGTTCTCTGTAACTTCTTATTTTTTAATGATAAAAAAAGAAACCCACAAAGTCTGCAATGACAACAACAATAAAATCCAGAGTGACTCAGGTCAGAGGAGAAATACTGTAAGTGAATGAAAAATGTATTAATACATTTGAGTCCAGTTTGTCAGGTTTGTTGTCCAGCTTACATTTGACGGCAGAAAAAAATTGAGCTGAAACAAGAACTGATTATAGAAGGTTTTGTCTTTAGAAAAAGCTTTAATGTGATTAATGAGTAAACACAGCATCAAGACAGCTGCTGTAAATATGTTGTGAAATGCACAAGGGATTAACTGTTTTGCGTTGTAAAGGTTTGAAACTTGTGCAGTGCTTTCCCAGACTTTCTCTGTAATGCTTTATTCATCAAGAAGTATAATTGTTTTCCATGTCAGGGTGAGAAGTTTAAAGGAGCAATCTCTGACAAAGAGGGACATTTTAATAGTCATGTGTTTTACTATTTTTCCCTTGTAAGTGTATGTTTTGGGCCTGATAGGGAGGTGCTGAACTCTTGAAGCTTCTAAAAGTTCCATTTGTAATGATTATAGTTGGGTATTCTTAGAAAGAAGGCAAATGCTTAGCTGCCTAACTTGAGGGTTCAAATTGTGAAAATTGTCTTGTCAGTTATACAGATGTTTCCTGTGATTTCAAGGATTGTAGCCTGCATAATGCACATCTGGGATGCTTTGCTGCCTTTGCTAATTCTTGGCCAGTCTATTCTGCTTGTTAAGTCTTGGCGAATAGAGTTATTGTTACTGGCTAGCCCCCAGTATGAGGATTGGATAACTGTTCCTTCTTTAGCTAGATGGTGCTTAACTGGGTCTTTTTTTCACCTTCCTTCCTTTTTCATTCTTTTCTCAATGAACTGGCAAGCTTCCCTAGTTCATGCCATCTTTTTGCAACTATGTATTTGCCTTCTGAAGTGCTGTTTTGGATTAAATTCTCAAGGTTTCGTAATTTAGTCTCAAACAGAAAATGCTATTTCAGTAGAAAAGTGGTTCTTCAGTGTGGAAGGAACTCAAGCCTCTTTTGTTTGAGATATACATGCCAAGATGCATTCTTGGAGGACCCCAGATACAATCCATCTCTGCATAAGAAAATACTAAGTTCGTTCTTGTGAGGATGTTTCAGATCTGCTACCATCACAGACTGTTACCTGTCCTAAGTGTGGTATAACCAAAAGTGTTACCCGCTTCTTGATCCAGATGTCCCCACGGAGTTGCTAACCCTGACCTCTTCCCAGGGATCCAGTCGCTTTGCCCAAAGAGGCGTGGCAGTGGGGGAACTTACAGATGCCTTTTAATGAAGTTCTGTAACAACTTTTTAAAACACTAACTTTGCGTTCTAGAGCTGCACTCGACCGAGCTACTGTGTTGCTGAGCATGACAAAGGGTGGAAAGCGTATAGACAATGTGTGGGGGTCAGGAGGTGGCCAGCAGTCTGTGAAACACCTTATTAAAGAGGTAACTGACTTCTACAGAACTCTTCTCTCTAGAGTTTACTGCTTGTCTGAGGTTATCTGGTTTGGTATAGAGCAAAGAGATATATATATCCTGTAGTGAAATGATGTCTTAGGTATTGGTTTTGTTATTGGGATTTTTTTTTTATAATTTCTTTATACAAAGTAGTTTTTAAAAACTGAGGTAGATAATTTTGATTTTTGTAGTACTTGTCAGTGGTGGGAACATGCTAGTACAATATTCTGTATTGCAACTATGCATTTATTTTTGCTTTAAAGCAAAATTTTTAAGCACTTAGCTTTTTAAGAGCTTACAATATAAAACAGTGAAGTAGTTAGAAGAGCTAAGATGAGACTGGCTAAACTAGATAAACTATTATTATTTTTTGGCATCACCGATTAAAAGCACAGTAATAACTGGAAAAAAAGAGAGAGGAAGAAACAGGAATGTTTGGAGGTCCATGCTATGAAGTAGGCAGGTTTCAAGGAAAAGTTGTAATTTCTAGGTTGAGTGTAACAGATGAGAGGGGGAGGAGTTCAGTGGAGAAGATAAACTTAACTGTACCCATATTAACCTTTTATGGTGATATGCATCTTATAAAGCAATGTTTTTGGGGCTGTGTGTCTGTATTAACGCTATGGATAGGTATTTGGCTTACACTGTGTTTCATGTTGCTGATCACGTCTCAATTAAGTTTATAAAAACACTAGCAGCAAGTTTCAGGAACTAACTTGCTGCTGGGTTGACTGCAGGTTATCAAAACAGGTGACAGCTTTTAAATTTTATATTGAATTAGTGTTGGGCTTTTTGTTTGTTTCAAAAATAAACAGATTGATATGTTGCTGAAAGAGTACTTGCTTTCCGGAGATGTACTGGAAGCTGAACGTTGCCTTCAGGAACTGGAAGTACCCCATTTTCACCATGAACTTGTATATGAAGTAAGGAAAAATCAGAGTCCCTTTAATAATTTAACAGGTTTGGTTTTGTTTTGATGTGGGCATGCAAATAATGTAACTGGAATCTGAAGCTCAGGCTGCGAGTTCTGGTGTTAATTTGAATAACTGAATGGTTTCATGTAAAGTTAATGGTTTGTGTGTTCGTTTGTGTGCAGAGTGTGCAACAAGTAAGCTGCTACTAACTCTGGGAAGATCCAGAATTAATTTTTGTTGGGTAAATAGCTGAATTCAGATTATTATTGATTCCTAAAAAAGAACAGCTCAGTTTATTTTCTGCTGAGGAATAGCTGCAAAAGCCATGCTTTGTTCTGGTGTTTATTTTCCTTTTAGTTTCAGGTATCTGGGTATTCTAATGGGTGTTAGCTGTTTTTGTTAAGTTACAGAGCTTCCTTTACAGGGTGGAATTGTTCCATCTAGCACATTTGTAAAAGTTCGGAGATAGGTCAGAACCAGACTATATGAGAGAAAGATCACCTTTGCTGTATCTGGGAGACTGTTCCCATTTGTACTCTTTTATCTGCCAAACTGGGAAGTGGTTGTTAGCAATAAGGCTGAACTCCCACAGTCTACAAAATTTTCTCTTCAGTAAATTGACTCCTTTTTCCTTCACAATAGAAAACCAGAATCGTTTTAGTTGTTGGCGGTTGTGGAGACTTGTAGATCTTAAACTCCTAAGTCCTTCTAAAATCATTGATACAAAAAAAATCTTAGATACAAAATTAATTTCACAAACTTAATTGTCCTCTGTACTGCAGTAACCATATGGATATAGTCACTTATCTCTCAAACCAGAGCCAGAAGGACAATGCTTTTTGCTCTGTCTAGTACTTTCTGGTTTTTCATACCTTTTATATTTATACAAATAACTTTTCATCAGATTTTCTTTTCAAATAATAATAATATACTGAAATTGTCAGTGTGTGTAACAAATGGACTTGTCTCCCCGGAAAACACATAATAATGCACTTCTTTTCGCACCTCATGCTTACACAACATGTACTTGAACCACTTGCATGATTTGTTTTAGGCTGTTGTGATGGTTTTGGAGTCAACTGGAGAAAAGACCTTTAAAATGATACTGGATTTGTTGAAATCTCTCTGGACGTCTTCTGTCATTACTATGGACCAAATGAAAAGAGTAAGTGTGGCATTTAGAGAATTTTGGGTAAGGTCTTTTAAAACTTGTATAGTTATAGATAATTATAGTTACGTAATATATATTATGATATTAACTATAATTACAGCTATACTACAACAAATAGTGCTTCTCTTAAGTACTATTTGTAGTCTATTGCTGACTGCTACTCTTTATTTTAAATTTTCCCTGGTCATTCTACATCCTATACAAATAACGTCACTGATGTACATACAATGCTTGTCATGTCCTGGAAGAAGGAAAAATGAATTCCGAGCAGTAGTTCTCTGTAGAACTGTGAGGTACAGAATATTTGAATGTTCAGTCAAAGTTTTCCAATTGCTTTTATGCAATTAAATGGTTAAATGCTGCAAATATAGCTTAGTGTTTCTTAAATACAATTTTTCTTTTTATACAGTAGTAGTTCATAATTTCAGAAGTACAGTAAGGACCCACTTAATTACAAATATCAATTAGAACAGTATATAGAAGCTAGTATTTTACACAGTTGGAGTCACCCATTGCTTTGCTTTTAGGTGTGAATACAGGACAGCTGTTCTGTCCCAGGGCAAACTAGGTACCACACAAAGATTTGTGTCAAAATTTACCCAGCCATACTGCTGGTGGGAAGTGGTGAAGTCATCTCTGGTTGTCACCAGTGTTTCCCTTACTGCATAAACGGTAGTGTTGGAAATCTGTGGCCACATTTTGTTCATTTACATGAAAGAACAATTAACTTTTCTTCCTTGTGTTACTACCCATGCGATATCAGCAAGGCTAATGTACGCATTCTGCACTGTCTGGATTTCTGGTTTCTAAAGAAGTTAAAAATTCAGCTGTTGTTTTTATGTAGATAGGTAGTTGTGTAATACCATGGTATGGGCTGGTGTTACACCTTGCTTTTTTCCAGTGACTTAAAGCTGCTCTGCTTCAGGTTTGTTGAAACTGTCCATACTGCACATGAAACTTTATTGAAAAAATAAATCCTCCAAGTGCAAAAGGGGTATTTAAAAAATTTGTAATAAAATCATAGAATAACCAGATCATTATTTCAATTCTTACATTGCAGGGCTATGAACGAGTTTACCGTGAAATCCCAGACATTAACCTGGATGTGCCACACTCCTATTCTGTGCTTGAGCGGTTTGTAGAGGAATGCTTTCAGGCTGGAATGATCTCCAAACCACTGAGAGACCTCTGTCCTTCAAGGTACTTGTTTTATTGTAAATAGGTGAAGGCACTGCTTTTTATCCTCGTTATAGGTAACAGAAAGCAGGATCTTAGGACCAAAGTATTACAGATTGGAACTGGAAGCTATGGAGAATGGAGAAACAGAGGGTTGGACTGGTAAAAAGTTTATTAAGAAGCTGCACTGATGTGAAACTTGTTAAGTATTTATCCCAGCCTCCACGTGAGGAAAGTAAGCCTCCGGCAAGTCCCAGGCAGCACACTCATGTGCTCTCCAGAGGATGAAGGCCTGCCTCTCCTCTGTTTTGCTGATTTGCTTGGTAGAGATCAGTGCAGTACCTAGATGGGATATTCAGGTGTCACAATGATCTGCGCAGGTGACAGGGAAAACTGTCAGCTACTGGAGGGGGGCAGCAAAAACTACATTTGCTTTTAAGCGATGGCTTGAACATACCAAAAGGCATGAATAGAGTTCTAAGATGAGACAACCAAACCTAATCTTTATGGCAAAAGGGAATAGGACATTTATGTGTAATAAGCTCTACACACCTGATCCCTTCGTATCTGTCATGTGGTTTGTATAGTGCTTTTTGGTTTTTTATTGTTTACTTAGCATAAATATGCTGTTTGAACCGTAGCTAATCAATATTCTGTTCTCTTTACTGGTCACAATACAATTCCTAAGTTCCATTTCCTGTGGGGAATATCCGTAAATTCTACGTTAAAACTGTTACTCACAATTTACATGTAGGGAATACTATTTTGTTAGTCAGATTTTTTTCCAGTTTGGGTGTTTTGTTAGGCTTCTTAAACCATCTTGACAGCTTGTGAGGAGTTCAGGTTTTGAAATGTCAGTGTCTTTATCAAAACCAGCCTCTATTTGTGGACTTCAGACTTAACGTTGAGTTTGTGTGTATCTTGGTATCAAATGTTTTGCAGGTTTGGGGTGTGGGAGGGTTGAAAGTCATCACTGCAACAAAAGCTTGATTATACTTCAGTTATTAATACATTGAGAGGCATTTTTGGCTTATGTACTTCCGTTTTGGATAGAAAAACACCATTCCTTGGCTTTCAAACTAGGATCTTTTCCGAGTGTGAACATTAAAAGTTAAGCAAAGTAGAAAGCACTTGATAATGCAAATTTTGAAAAGCGTCTTGCAAATAAACTTAGATGTAACATTCAGCTGGATTTTTAAGCAACTTACTAGTGATCAAGAATGTCAGCTAATCTTGCTGAACTTGCACACCTTACATTTGACTCCCAAGACCAAGAGAAGATTCTTCTCAGTGATACGTAAGAAAACGCAAGCGATGCTATTTTGAACTTACTGAAAAGATACTTTCTGCTTTCTTACAGGGGCAGAAAGCGTTTTGTGAGTGAAGGAGATGGAGGTCGTCTTAAGCTAGAAAGCTACTGAATGTGAGAACCAACTCCTGAAGCCTTAAAAAGTTTAAAGGGAAAGTAGATAGGTATCTATCTATCTATATATATACATACAAACACGCATGCTTTTTTGGTGTGTGTATGTATATATGTATACACGTATATAATATACCAAAATTTTAAGAGTTGCCTAGCACAGTTCATATTTTTTTAAAAGCACATGTTTTGGGTACAAATAGTTTTGGTTGTTTTTTTTTAAATAGTTTTATAAATTTCAGAAAGAAAACTTCTTTGGGCATATAGTAGAACAACTGGCCACTCTACTGTGGGGGTGCCTTCAAATAAGCTATCTTTTTAAGTGCCATATGTTTATGACCTAATCATTCCATGTTTGCATTGATGTCTGACTGCCACTCTTTCTTTCAAGGACAGTGTTGTCACCATAAAATCACTGGTTTACACAAAGCTTTATAGAAGGGTCAAGTTAAGCTGCTGTGATCTCATTTCCATTGCTGCTGAAGAAATACTGTGCTTTGGGAGAAAAAATAGCCATTTCTTTCTTTTCAAGAGCCCAAGAAAATGGAGTTGGGTCATAAGATTAATTCATCTGTTCCAGGGGAGAACACTGGTTGGTTTTAGCCCCCGTGTACCAAACTCGTCTTTTTTTTTTTTCCTATGTAACTGGAAAAGTGAAAAGTTCTGGTAAAACATATTAAAAATATTTTTTGTGAAGCTCTCCTTTCTGCTTTTTTTTAAACAGGACAAACTTAACTGTTCAAATCTCTGAAGTGCATGCAATGAACCTGTGTGTCTAACACTGCCCTTTTGTATTACTGTTGGAGTGAGTCCAGAGGGCCACGAAGATGATCAGGGGGCTGGAGCACCTCTCCTGTGAAGACAGACTGAGAGAGCTGGGGTTGTTCAGCCTGGAGAAGAGAAGGCTCCAGGGACACCTTACAGCAGCCTTCCAGTACCTAAAGTGAGCCCACAGGAAAGATGGGGAGGGACTCTTGATCAGGGAGTGTAGTGATAGGATGAGGGGTAACGGTTTTAAACTGAAAGAGGGGAGATTTGGATGAGATATTAGGAGGAAATTCTCTTTGCTGTGAGGGTGGTAAGGCACTGGCACAGGTTGCCCCAGGGAAACTGTGGATGCCCCATCCCTGGAAGCATGCAAGGCCAGGCTGGATGGGGCTTTGAGCAACAAGGTCTAGTGGGAGGTGTCCCTGCCCATGGCAGGGGGGTTGGAACTAGATGGTCTTTAGGGTCCCTTCCAACTCTTAACCATTCTGTGATGACTCTATTACAATCTGTAGAAGAGCACTGAGTAATTAAACCCATGGTAAGTATTTATGGAGTCTGTTTTTGAAAACAAGTGACTTGCATAGGAACATCCCGGCTGGCCCTGAGATACTCCGAACGTGTCTGTACAGTGCTGCGTTGCTCAAGCCCTTTCTCAAGACCAAGATGGATCTAGGGCAGCCTCCCTTACAGCAAAACCGCGGAGCCCCTCCTGCTCCCTTGCGTTTTTCAGTCTTTTGTCAGGATTGAAAGCGACAAGTGGAACTTTGATAGAAAAACGCCAGAAACGGCGCCTCCCGCCCCCGAACCAGCAGCACCGCCTGCGCTGCCGGCCAGCCTTTCATCCGCAACCTCCCCTACAGAGCGGTACCTCCGCGGGGCCGGGCTAGGGCCGGGGCGGCGGTGTCCCCTCGGGCGCCCGCGCCGCCTCCAGCGCCGCCCGCTGCAGCTTCTCCAGCTTCTCCAGCGACACCGACTTGAGGGGCAGCACCTTGGGCTTGCACAGCACCATGGCGGCGGCGTCCTCCACCGACAGCTGCCCTGCGAGGGGAGAGAAGAAGAGCCGTGCGTGAGCGCCGGGGCCGGGCCGGGCCGGCTGCCGGGGCGCGGCCGCCGCCGGTACCTTGCTTGGGCAGCACCTCCCGGAGCGCGGCCTTCCCCTCCGGCATGGCGGCTCCCTCCCGGCGACGCGCAGGCGCGGTGCCCTGGCACCGCCCGCAGGGGCGTGCGCGATGCTGAGGGGGAGAGCGAGCTTGCCGCCAAAACTACAGCTCCCAGCCTGCACTGCGCGTCGCCACGCCCACGCACCCGGAGTTCAGCCGTCTCCAGTGCCCCGGTGCATGCTGGGAATTGTAGTCCGGGGGGGCAGCGAAAGGTGCTGCCGACTCCCCGCCAGGCGTCGCGCAGCCCGGCTGCCCCGGGGCTCGGTGGGGCCTCCGCGGTTTGGCTGGCTCCGGTGGGAGCGCGCAGAGCCGGGCAGGTCCCGGACCCCCGCGGCTGCTCCCAGCCTCCCGCCGCGCCGGGGCCCTTCGGTGGGGCGGCGCCGTTAAACCTGCGCGGGCCTGCCCGGCCCCGCGGCGTGCCGGCCCGCCCGGCCTGCGCTCCTCCTCGCCGCCACGCTCGGGCTTTGGGGCTTTTTTTTTTTTTTGTGTGTGTGTGTTTATTTTTTGGGGGGTTATTTTTTAAATAAAAGCCCCAGCAGGCACCGTCCAACCTGGTTTGGCCAGGGCGTATGCGTTGCGATTTTTATTGTCAGGCAGCGCCTCGGGATTTGCGATGTGAATCATGCTACTGTTTAAAATGTAAACAGTAGTAAAAGCCGGTGTCTTTCTTCCTAAACGCTGAGGGCTTAAATGTCGCCAAACCTGATCAGCCGGTGCACCTGAGATTCCACCCCCCACCCCCCCATCACCACCACCAGGTTGGCGGTTTGGAGGCTCCTTGGCAGCTTCCCTCGGGAATCCCCCGCCGCGAAGCCCTGGTGAGACCCGGGGTCGGCGGGGAAAGGTTCCCCTGGCCGGTGTCTGGTCTGTGCGATGCCCCAGTGCCGTCCCAGTTCCGGGAGGTGGTGTAATTTTAGATTTTGCTAATGAGCTCGCCTGCGTGCCCTGCACACGTTGTCTGCCCCGGCCGTTGCTTGGGGATTGACAGTTGAGGCTGGTGATCCTGCTGACCCGGCCTCAGCAGGCCCTGACCATTCCTTTAGTTGTTCCGAGATTTAGAGCTTGTACTGCCGCACAGGGACTGGCCGTGGATGAATAAAATGAGAGAGAAAATGATTTTTGCTAATCATTCTCTTCCATTCTGCCTCGATGCAGCTGGCCGTGTCCTTCCCTCTGCTAGCTCGGGCACTGCGCCCTGGGCTCCTCAGCGATGGGATCCAAGGCGTTCCTGGGTTTGCCGGGAGACCTGTGATGAAACTTCTAACTTCCAGTAAGCGGCACCTCTCTGATAGTTATTTAAAGCCTCTGTCTGCATTGTTCCAGAACGATTTCCTTTTTCCTCTAAGACAACCTAGAATAGGACACTGACGGTCCCTCAGGTAGCCAGCTTCCACCTCACTTGAAGTCTGGCCTGCTTGTTGGGTTGGAGGCCAGCAGAGAACCTGAGAGCAGGTCTCGTACTTCCTGCCTTTTGTGGAGCCGGCCAAAGATAACACTTCTGGTTTGGTCCGGGGCAGCACAGAAGTTTGGCCCGTTTCTGTTGTAATTCACATGTTCCACTTTCAGGTCAGAAGATTGGCATTGATGAGGCTATAAAATGGCCGTGTTTGCTTGGGACATCCTTCTCTACCCTTTGAAGTGCACAGAAGCATTCCCACTGATTTCAATGGGAAAAGGTCTTTTTTCTGGTGTGCAAGTCTATGTGCCAATTAGTGTTTCATACTGATTGGAAGGGAAAGGACTAGGGACTGATTTATGAGGACTGTGGATGTTTGTAGACCAGGGCATTTTAAACAGTACATGCGATTTGCAGATCAGTAATTTGGTAGTTGTTTGTTTGTTTGTTTGTTTTTAAAAACTGATCCAGCATCTTAGTTTCAGCTAAAAATGAATGTAAAAGACAGCCAGTTATGACTGAAAATCTTGCACTGTGAAACCAACAGTTATTCCTGTGGTAACGAATATGGCCCGCAGAGCAACAGAAGATGAACTGGAAGCAAGACATTGAAATCAAATTGCAGGCAACGGTGCCCTTCACAGTGCCGATGACCACCTGGAGTCCAGCATTATGTGAGGGTTGGCATTTACAGCAACCAGAGCACATCTCGGTCATGTAGGGAATCACTTTCCAAACGCAGTTTTCCTGCCAACGGGGTTTGTTTGCTTGGTGATAAGAAACAATGGTCAACTCAGTTTGTTACTTGAGCATTTTAGTGACGGAGAAGTGGAATCTGGCATCGTGTACTAAATCCATTTTCTTAGCTAGTCAAATGCCAACTTGGCAGCCTATCTAGAAAGCTGATAGCACTGAGACAGGCGTGATTGTGGAGATTGTTTTTGACAGTCTCTAGTAAGTCTGTTTTTAAGACATCTCTTTCCGTTGGGAAAAACCACGGTTACCACCTTCGGGACTGGAACGACTGGATGAGAGAGAGGAGAGAGGCATGAGCATTGTCTGCAGCTTGATATTGTACTTTCCCAAGTGCCTTAAAAACGGGAATGGGTTTAGCTTTGAGTAAGGCTGGTATTTCTTCACTAGAGTGGTGTTAGCCGTAGTTGAGAGGAGAGTAAAGTGTGGCATAGAGGACCTAATTCTTCTCGTTTTATTGGAAGACGAACAAAAAGAGAAGATGTGACTTTTCCAATTACAGATGAGGCACCCAATCTTTTCTTCTGCTAAAGAAAGTGTTAGTTATACCCATTTTTTGCCATTTTCTGCCTCAAGGGTCGGCATGTACACTCATTTCTCTCACGGGCCTTTCCCGTTGCCAGAAATAGCTAGAAAGCTGAAATACTTTGCCCAAACCCTTCAACCCGGGAAAAGCACCATGCACTTGCAGTAGGACCATGCTGAGTCAGCGCATTGTCTTGCTGCCACCCCATGTGGCTGGAGAAGTCAGAACAAGATCGTCCTTGGCGCATACCATAATGATGCCCAGGTCTCACGTTGTGTCCCCATGGCATGCGGCTTCCTAAAGTCATGGGACTTGACCTTCGGATAAAACCCAATGTTACTTGACAAAGCACGAGAGTGGTATCCATGGCGAGGACAGTGCGCTCTAGGTATATCCTTATTTTCCTGATGTCACAAACAAGTTATTCTTGTACACTGCAGAAAGCCTCACAACCACAAAACCAGCAATAATTTTATAAGTGATAAGCTTGTTTTCCTCGTCCTCTTCCCAGATACTCCGAGTGCAGCAGGCAGCAGAGATGTGCATTGCTGGAATCCGGAGAGTTTCGTAACATGGCAGCCACTTGCTGAAAGCCCTGCAGATACAAAACAACACTTATTTTAAGTCTTGAGAAACATCTCCTGCTAAGTAGAAGAAAAAAGCATTTAGGTGAAGCAATGTTGCCAGTGCCGTTTGTTTATGAGACTTGTTTTTGGTCTTTCTACATTTTAAATGCTTTTTATTTTCATTCTGCTTTTTGAGCCTTTCAAGTTCATGTTTTCCATTTTTTATATGAGCAGAAAGTCTGGAATCAAGTCCTTACTTTAAAAACAAAAATCTGGTTCAGAGTCCAGTCAGTATAATCATGTAGTTTCAGACATGGGGTGTTTAAAAATAAAGCCACTTTCGTGAGAATTACCCATCTTGAAGTTGATTTTCTATTCTGAGTTTAAGTAAATACTTCGTTGACAGTTTAAGAACCTTTTTACAACACCTGATCTGTCTTTGCTTTCCAGGCAGATCTCTCTCTTTTCTTTTTCTTTTCTAAAAATCTAGAGCTTGTTTCACCTGTATTTGTGCTGATGAGGTCAGAAATGTAGTGTACCAGCATGACTGTGACGTGTTCAATAATGCATACCAATGCTTTCAAAATTACACGTGCAGATCTCATGCAATTGTCCCCTTAAGCTACTCAGTGATACCAGGGGATACAAAGCCCATCTTCTTCATGGACTGGAGGAGGATGGTGGTTTGGGTTTACTGGGTGGGGTAAGGTGGGCAACCAAAAAGCCTCATGTGACACCCTGAGGGAATCACAAATGCCTTCAGAGCCTGAAGCTTGATAGCTGGATGTTTAACCCAGTCCTTGTTTTTGGAAGGGAGTTGACAGGTGAGTGATTCCTTTTAATTGAGCTTTCTGAATATACTCATTTTAAACCTGTCGTCGTTTGGTGCAGTGGTATCCTCAAGCTGTGTGCACAAGGCAAAAAGGAGACGTCCTTATTCAGTGTGAAGATTTCTTTCACTGCTACGTACATAGAAGTGCCTGGAAATGTATTATCCAGGGGACACAGAAACAGCTTTTTGACGGGCTGCTCTTCCTGCTCTATCTCTGGCAGTAACGTCTGGTAAATGCAGAGACCTGACTGCCTCTTATTGCTACGTGTAAGTCCCATTCTGGGCTCCCAAGCCAGATGCTCTAAACTGGCATTTCTAGGAGGTTACTGCTCTACTTGTGTGGTTTGAATCACTTAAGTCTTTGGCCTTGTGCCTTAAAGTGCCAGCAGAGGCATGCTGTAATTGCCCGTAAATGCACCGTCTGTCATATTATTGTTTAATTATTCCAGCTTCTCACCACCACGCACTGCTCAGTGTCTCTCTTGCTATCTTTATTTAATTGAGTGGAAAAATTCTGAGACTTGTGCTTCACTTACGTCACTTTGTATTTACCCAGCATCGCTAGATCCTACTATGAAGTCCCAGCTTTTGTATGCAGAAGTCAGTCTTCTACACAGAGAAAATAATGTCAATATCTAAAGCATATGTTAGAAAGAGAATCAATATTTTAACACATGGTAAAGTCAGGTCATAAATCTCTTAACACAGTCAAATGATTGTATTATTCTCCCTTGAAACACTGCTCCTCCCCCCGAGAAACAAGAGGGGGAAAGAAAACTCTTGAATAACCAAGCCCTTGTCCTCACAATGCAGGACTGTTCTTAGCCCGTCGCTCTGTGTTGCTTCTTTCTTTTCTGTCTACTAACTCTCTCTTTTCTGGTGTGTCAGATGCCTGCTTCTTCAAGACCCGTCTTTCCCTAGCCCATCCCTGTTCATCTGTTTCAGAGCATTACCGGGATGTCAGCTCTTTCCTGAGATCAGCTTGTGATGACCAGTTCCACTGCCCACTTGTTACCATTACCTGCTTGTTACCATTTCAAACATCTCTACGCTTCCTCCCAGCCTTGCAACCAACCCCTTATTAACGTGTGTTGAAAAAATCATCTTTCAGAGCTCTCTCCAACGCTCTGCTTGTCCGTATGGCCTATAAAAGAACTTGGCAGCATGCTGACTGCTTTTCTTTCCTCATGCTCCCTGCGTCTGTGACAAATGTGTGTCATTTTTCTGGTCTTACATTTAGCTTTCAGTCTCTGAATCAGAACACTCTTTTTGTACAGCACCCCGCACACGAGATCAAGGCTCCTGTGCACTACCACAATAATAATAAATACTAGGGTTGCTTGCACTCACTCTGCTCTAGTTTTCATGGCTCTGGGCAGGAGGAGTTTCATGATGTCCTTTCAGAAGATCATTCTGCACCTGAATGATGTAGTTTTCAGGGATTTTTTCAGAAATCCTCAACTGAAATTTTCCTTTATAAGTGTACTCCCTGTAACGCCTAGCTCCCTGACTGAGCCAGCATCGTTATTGGGGTTGTTCTTTTTGCTTCCTGTAACTGAACTGTAAGATTACTCATTTCATACTATTTTCTGATTTGTTTCATTTTTCATCCATCTCTTTCCTGTAGGAAAGAGCAATTTATATAATGATTTCACTGTTGAATTGACTTCAGGCTTTACTGCTATTTGTCACCATTCAGGAAATCCATTCCTGGCTCCAGGAGAACACTCAATCCCTGCTGACAGTCTGGAAGACGGAGAGAAAATAGATAGCAGAGCTGCAGCTATTAAGACCAACATGCAAATATTTTATTCCAACTCAATTTTCCCTTCCCAAATTACTTTTAAAGAATTTTTTTCTCTTTGTGAGAATGTGAATGAGAGTTGTTTGTTTGTTTGTTTTCCTGGGGACTCTTCTATTCAGCTGATCGTCATCTTCTTCCACATTTCAGACAGCAGAGCTTGCAGCAGTGACAAGATGTAATCCCGACTAAAACTGCTTCTTGCCCGTGGCCTTGGTTAACCTGCTGACAATGATACTTGCCTGGGCACGGGGCAGCTGGCTTTTTTACACAGCTCAGCATGGACGTGCTGCCACTCCCAGTCACTTTTAGGACACAGTTGAGTTGTTTACAGTAATCTTAAAAAAACTTGGAATCAAATTGTTCTGCCTTCCTGGGGCCACCACTCCCAGAGACCTTTCCCCTTTCTTGGCTGCTGCGGGAGCCTCTTTCCTGTGGCTTCACACCTTTATCAGCACAAAGTGATAACAGTACAGAACTGGTTGTCTTCAGGCTCTCTCTTTGAAGGGCAGGCTACACTACTATCCTGTTGTGGCTGTTGAGGACTGGAAGATCAGAGACGACAATGGGGAAGTGGAAGCCTGCTCCCTTTTATGCAGAACAGAGGTGGGATATGCCCTTTTATGAAGTTCAGCAGAGAAAAACTTGGGCTGCTTTCACACTCTCATTCCTACATACCGTGCCATACCAGTCAGCCTTGTACTAATCTTCACAGACCTTTGAAGGCATGAAACGACATGCAGTGTAAATGAAATCTAAGCCACACCATACCAGATTATTGGTGCCAGCCAGTTTTAGAAGGCTGACACAGGCGCCAAGTGAAACAGGTACAGTGGTAGGAGATGTCTTGTACCACCTGCAGGCATGCAGATCTACGCAGCATTGGAGTCCAACGGCAATGCGCGGCATGTAAAAAGCTGGTGAACCCACGGCCACTTAGGCTTGAATGCACTTTCCTGGGGAGGAAGTGGCTTTTCCCTTGGAAACCTCAACTCCCCAGGGTCTGCATGAAGTCAATGGAAAAAGTGATTTCTTCAGAATATGATTCAGAGCGCCTAAGCACGGGCTTATCTTATTGACTACAGAGGAAGCTTAATCTCTGTAGATTTAGACTAGCTTTTGTGAATACCCAGCCTCTCTTGCCCCTTAGTTTTGGGACTTATGTTAGTCCCTGGACATGGTTAGTCCTTGGTAGGCACACTGCCTACTGAAATTCAGGTGCTGCAGACCCAAGCTAAGAGAAGCTTGTCCACTAGAGTGCAGAATGTCCTATTGGATCCTGCTTTGTCCTTTTGAGTTACTCTGGGATGTCAGAAATGGATTTGCAAGTACCAGAAGAATGAAATGAAGTCAAGAAAGGTTGGTTTCTTTAGGGATGGCCTGACTGGAGCTGGAATAATCAGCATCTGTTTCAGTTTAACTGAGTTTTTCATTCTAGCCTTTCTCCCCTTTCAAAGTACAGACAACTGAAGCCTTTAATTTGCCCTGTCTTTCTCTGTGGAGAAAAGTAGGAGTTTCTAACAGCTGATGCTATCCTGTCTAGAATATCTACACTAAAAAAATACAGTTTATTGTCTGTTGTGAATGAAAAAGCTCTTGCTCATTTCTGTTGTTTGTAGTGTTGACTTTGAAAGATAAATTGTTTGAACTGGTTGACTCTCCATTTGTATAACTGAAGGTTAGCTTGCTTGATAGCCTGCTGGATTTGCAGTTTTCCCTTGCACTGAATAAACTGAGGAACTGCTGGCCCTGGGACAGCTAGGACACAGTGCATACTTGAAAAAGTTTGTGTGCATTCAAGAAAATAATTTAATGCATGGCATTCTGGATGTGCTGTTTCAGTGTTGATATGTTCTGTCTTTCCACATGGAAGAGCTCCTGTATGACTAGGAAGTCTGTTCAAAAAATTCCTAACAGCCTGACAGACATAGATAGGTGGCTAATGAGTTGAAAGCTGAAGCTGGCGGGACTAGAATTGTTTTTTACATGATAGTTTTACAACCCTAGACCATGCTACTTGGTTTTGAGAACATAGGTGCCTTAATCAAACTCTGTCCTTTTATCATACATTTGCTCTGTAGAACCAACTGGAGGAAAAAGCAAGTATAATTTCTTCTCACTCAAGTAAGCAGACCTGATTCTGAACGCATAAAAGGAACAGACAGTAAAAATAGCAACATTTTACTGTACTGTAGTCCTTCAAGGAGAACCACATTTTGAGGTTCCCCTTCTTTGCATCCTTCTTTGTATTGCAACAGCATCTCACACCAAGCAGAAGCTTTCGCTCTGGTGGGGCACTCTGTTTTCAATGTGACGGATCTTCTCAGCCACTCCGTTGCAGGATTAGCTTCTAGACATTGACAAGGGCTCTGGATGTCTATGTACATCCTTCAGGTACAGTTTCTGTGCCTAGCACCCTTCCTCTCTCCCTGAGTTGTGCCAGCCCTTCCACCCTTCCCAGTTTTTGTAGCCCCATGATAAAGGCAGCAGAGCCAAGGTTACATTCAAGGGGAAGATAGAAAAGCAGTGACGAAGACATACGCTGTTTTCGTGATCGGTATGATGCTCACAAAATGAAATGGGCTTTGTCATGCCATCAGCCTTCAAAACATGCTTCTCTCCCCCAGGACAACGGAGCACATTGCAACTCTTGCTTAAGAGACTGAAGCCAAACTTCTGGTAAACCGATGATTCAAGAGAAGGGAAAGGAATAGGACAGGGCAGGAAGGTCTGGGTAGATTGAGGTGTAGATGAGACAAAGATAAAACCTAGGACTGAGAATCTGGAGATTTAAGATGTGATAGAGGGAGATTGATATTCACAAAGAAAGTGAAACTGGGAATTAGAGGAGTTTTATGCTGAGACTGGCTGGCAAGGAACTAGCAGCAGGGGAGGGACAGAAGACACAGCAAAATTCAGTTTGCCAGTACAAGGAGACGAGAAGGAAAAGACAGGAAAGTCAGAGGGATAGGTAGTGAGATGAAGAACCAGCCAAGACAATGATCTAGGACCTGGCATGGGCAACCAAAGTTGGAGGCCCTGTTGGAGTTTAAGAAAGGAGGGGCAGCCTGGGGAAAGAACAGGTGATCGATGTCTGAAAGTGGAGGTCAGGCACAGGGAATGGAGTACCAGGGAGAGCTGCGGGAGACAGCCCCGCACAGGGCAGCGCAGAGGGGTACGTGGGTGGAAAGGGGCACAATTGGCTGTGCTCACTGGGACATCCTGACTTCCAGAGCTGGAATTGGAACAGAGCTTCCCCGAGGCTGGCCTTCACGTTGGCTCAGCCAGTAAAAAATTTGCCTCTTGTGCTCTCTGCCCCAGCCTGCAGTACAGAAAGGACTAGAATTGAGTGTCCTTGCATGAGGCAGCAGCAGCTGCCCGCCTGGGGGAGGAGAGTGGGCTTTCTTGTAGTTAGATGACAAAAATTTTACAGTTGGGAGGAGGTAGTGAAAAGGCCACATGACCAAGAGAGAAAGGGTCAATTCATTAGTCTGGCTGCCACTAAATTAAGAAAAGGCAAGTGGGGCTATTATATCAGAGGTATCTGAATTCAAAGATGATTCTGAAGTTACTAGATTGATCTTGCGGTCAGCTTAAGCAAGCTTAACTAATTAATTGCTTTATTTTAGTTCACTGTGTAAGAGCTAGCTCCTAATAAATCACACTGTTTTGTAGAAACATGTTTGAAACAACTGTGTAAATACTAAATAGCCTTAGGAATGGTCTTACAAATCTACTGAATAATCCAAATTCCAACACTCATCCCCTTCCGCTGCTGGTCTAGATGGAGGATAACAGCCCGCTGTTGCCATCTGTTTCTCTTTGAGTAAAAGGGGCAGAGTCTGTGTTGGGCATACAAAGGTACCAGCACGGCTGATGACCCATGGAGGTGCTGTGGTGCTGCGTGGTCCTGCACCGACTGTTTTCCTTTTCAGGAACACAGGAAGTGCTACAGGTGTTAAAGGAACATCATGAAGGTTGCAAAGCCAAGCGTTTAAAGGTTAGGCAATGTCCAAATGAAATTGCCAGTGAAACCTTAATTCAGAAGCTGTATGCATGTAGGTTATGAAATGGTCATTAATTATATTTCACCTCCTGTTTATTTCAGTGTGAATGGCAGTAATTCAAGATCTTTGCACAGTTCTGTGTGTTTTCTGGGGCAACAGGGACTGCGGAACTGCTGACTTACTGTCTGTGGATCTGTCTTAAGGAGAGGTACTCAGTCACGATACCACAAGATTCAAAATACAGGCCTGTCAGCGTACTTTCCTGATCCTGAGAGACGCTTAACTAATACTTCTAAGGACTGTGACTTTTATACTTGTCTTCTACACTGGGCCAGGTCTGTGTCAATGAAGATTTGGGGACAAACAGTGCTGATGGAAGCTGGGAGTACGTTAGAGCTGAGCTCTCCAGCATCCAGTAGGAGGGTGTAAAATTAACTACTCTATTTGTGCAGATTAAAAACAAATCTTGCATGTATGAATTCTGCCTTTGCAAAAATGTCTGTTAGTTCTGATTGTTGGCACGAGTATTACTGTAGTATCAGTCTAATCTCATAAGACATATTTAAGAAATTGCAGCAGAAGGGTGGAGTTATCAGTGTAAATTTCTTGGCTGATTCCTTGTCTAGTGACAATTGTCCTGCTCTGCTTTATATCAGCTTTTCAGTTTTATGATTTGTAATGAAAAGAGCAAACCAGGGTTTTTTGAGTATAAAGTAACATTTTTTTAGATTTCAAATCGTGGTTTTGAAAGCAAAGCAAGTAGAAAAAGAAGTAAAATCTCGAACAGAACCAGAGTACACATCACATGTATCCTTTGTACATACTTCTTCAATGCTAAAGCAACTTGGCAGTGGCACTTGGCACACAAAGAGCCTGAGAAATGTAAAGGTACAGCACACAGTCAACACAACATTCAGATCCTCTCTATGCATGGTGAATATGCACTATGGTCTTTAATACAGAAGATGTAGTTCCATGCAGACATCTGTGTGTGTTCAAATAAGCTACACAAGAAAAAAATCTTTCAGGCTCCAAGATTTTCAGGGCAAAGCATGTATTTCCACGTCTTGAGGGGATCGGTGCACTGTCCACACTGAAGGTTTTTACTGAGTAATAACAACAAATAAACATCCAGTCATTGTAAGAAATATTGTCACTAGGACATTTCACCTGGTTTCTGCCCTGTGACCCATTATGCCAAAAAGCCAATTCTGCTTTTAACGCTGTCCAGCGTTTATTAGTAAAACAGTGTGTAACCACATTGAACTGTCTGGTTTGCCAAAGAATCACGCAAAGGAAAGTGGCAGAACCCAGATAATCGAATGTGGATAGCCTTGTTTCACTGAAACTAGCCTCCATGGTTGCCAAAAGTTGTAAAAAACTGATGGAAATAGCAGATACTTAGACCTGACTATCTGATATAGGAAACAGCTCCCAGATTTACTCATGGTTTTGAGTCTGCTGAGGCAGCAGCTGTTCCTCTCAAACATGAGCCAGTGGGACCAGTCCGGACCAGTAAGTACTGAGATCAAGTAGTAGACTCCCACTAGCTTCAGTGTGTTTTAGAAATTAGAAAGTTGAGCTACTACTGCAGTGTGGGATCCCTCTACGCTTGAAAGAGAAACTGATTGCAACCGCCTGAGAATTTAGCATTAAAAAGCTAAATCTTTCTCAGCAAAATACCTAAAGATCTAACAAATTGTCAAAGAACTTGCTTTTAAATCCCATCCAAAATCAAATGACGACTAATTGCAGGTGCTGTGACACACTTCAGAGTATTTGTCTATGCAGAGGCATGGTTGCCACCTTCTGAATGGTGGTCACCATTTCTTGCAGCTCCCGCGTATACCTTGCAAGGGCAGCTTGGTCACATTTAGCCTGTGGTATCTCCTAGAGAAAGAACGGTCAGCACAACGCTGTGAGGTTATAGTAGGAGCGAACTGGGGATGGTCCTGATTTTGTAGCAAAAGGAAACACGGGGACATTGTGGTCCCCTGGTCCACCTCTTTTGTAGTGTCCCGGTAGCTAAAGGTGACCCGCAGCAAGAGCGGGGAAGCCGTGCGATGCACGTACAGCACTGAGAACAGCTGCTTCATATGAACTCGTTATATTAGAATTTCTGATCCTGTGTGTCCTGGGGGCAAACGCTGCCGTTCAACAGTGGGACTGGTGGGAAAATAGTTCCTACTTTAATACTTCATTGAGCCACAGTCCGTAACCGACGGAGCTATGGGCTGTCCCCCGCGCTCACAGACCTCTTGACAGAAGTTTCTCCCCGGTCTCGCCGCGGTGACACGACGGAAGCTTCCACCGGGATGTGCGGCCACGGGGGCTCCGGTGTGAGGCCGCGCAGGGCCGGTTACCTGCCCAGGCTGCCCGACAGCCGCAGCGGTGGGCGCTGAGGGGCGGCCTGGGCCGCGGCCCGGCCCCGCGGGGCTCACGGGACACCGAGACAAGCGGCAGAGAAAGCGGGGAGCCCGACCTGAGCGCGCCTTGCTACCGCTGCCGCCCCGGGAGGCCGGTGCAGAGCCCGCACAGCCCCTCTCCCCTCCCCGCCCCGCCGCCTCACCGTCGCCAAGGGCAACGGGGTCACTTCCGCCCGCCGCCAAGATGGCGGCGGCGCCGTAACCTGGAAGCGGTCGGTCGCCCCGCGCCTCGGCGGACCCGCCCCCGTGGTGCCGCGGGAGGTCTGTGGGCGGGGAGTCCCGTGACGGCTCGGTGCGCAGAGACGGTGGCCGGCAGGGGCGGGCGGGGAGGGGGGGGGCCGAGCG
>VFFE01007601.1:989254-1026005 GCA_008921705.1 Burhinus oedicnemus
GGGGGGGGGGTCGGCGGCGGGAGGCGGCGGGACAGCCCAGCCCAGCCCGGGCTCGGCGCACCGGCACCCGGCGAGTGTGTGTCCGTGCGTGCCCCGGCGGGGTGCAGCCCCGCCCGGCAGCCGCGGGGCCCGGGGCAGGTGGGCCGGGCCGGGCCGGGGGCGGCCGATCGCCCCGCCGGGCTGGGCGGCAGGGCTGCCCCGCTCCGCCGGGCGACGGCATCGACCAGCCTCCGCCACAACAACAACAACAACACAAAAAGAGAAAGGAGGAAGCTCCGTTTTACAGCCTCACCTCTCCTCCTCCCCCCTAGCTCCCGGTACCGAGAGCTGGCAAAGAGAAATTGAAGAGGCTTGGACGTGTGTGTAGTGGCACTGACGCTCAGGGTAATTAATGATTACCGGCGTTCAGGGTAATGATTACATCTGTGTGTGCGAGTGCTGTCCCCCACCCTCCCGTATAGGCGTGAGGCTCTTTTCCTGTTTCACCCCATGTATTTATTGTGGCAGTTCTGATGGAGCCGGAGAGGCAGAATCTCGTTTCAAAAGTCGTCGCCGTCCTGTCTAGCCAGGTGATTTTCCCGGTATTTAAAGCAGAGAGGTGTCGCAGGGAAAGCGGTGTGACAGCGTCCCGCCTGTGTTTGTGGCTGTAGAAGGTGTTTTCACCGAGTTGTACTTGTCTTTCTCTAGGAGACGGTTAAAAAGCTGTAGTAACCTTAGGTAAGGTGAACGGCCGTGTGTGTTGACTAAAATTGCGACTGGGCGTGAGCTGTACAGAAATTCGGCACAACTGAAGTTTAGTGAAAGTGTGTTGCTGCTTGACTTTACCAGTGTATTTAGGAGCAGGTACAGAGATGGAATAAAAAGTCGCAATGTGTGAGAAAACAATTACAAAGTACTGAAATAGTACTAGTAATTTTTAACTCGCATATTTGAGATGGGACTATGGAAGCACACATTTTATTCAGTTCTGCACATGTGCAGACGCTTTCGAGGCAGAATATTCATGATCAAGGAGTTGTAATTGTGTGTATCGTCATTGTTGCGGTACTTGGTCAGGATTTTTTGGGACTATCAAAATAGAAATTAAGCTGGTTTTAATAACTATCTTCAGGGTCTTAATTTTCTACTGTTTCTTGTTTGCATGTTTGACTTTCTACTTATTGTTTCTTCTTTTTACCTTCTAAACTGTGTGGTTTTTTTAATCACTAGTCATTATTGGATACTTCTATTTATAAAATCAAGGGCTTAAAGTAGGTGGCGGTCAAATTAAGTCACACTTATTTACAGCCGTATTTCAGGCATATGTTGTATGGTGATCTTGATATAATCCTAGCCTGGTTTAGGGAAAGATTTACTGTATCCTATGAATTTGTTATTACACTGTTGTGCATACGTTTTAATTTTAGTAACACCCTTATCCTCTTAATTCCTGTTGTATGATTTGGGTTTGACTATTTTGGTTTTCTATGTAATTATTCTTTGCTCTGGATGAGTAAAATGGGAGATTATTTTAGTAATTTGAAGCTGGATTCCTTTTAATTTAGGCTAATGTTTGTCAGCCATCAGGATTTCTGTACATGTGGCAAGGCAAAACACGTACATCAGGCAAAACTAATTTTATGTATAATCTTGTAATACAGAAAGATGATTCCAGACAAAGCTCTCCTTGAGTCCACAGCCTTCCTTTGAGGAATACCGAGAAATCCTCAAAGAGGATGCTGTCTTCTGCCACGTCCCTCTATTCTGCTCTTTCTAGAAATGTTAAACAATCCCCAGCAATTTTTCTTAGGGATGATGGTAAGGGTAGGGTCGATAAACAGTGCTGATTGCGAATAGCTGCTGTTCCCGGTCTAGTTTTTCCTTCCCAGCGTGACATATCTGTAAGGCAGGAGGTGCTGGGAGGGGCGTTCCTTTGTTATGTTGACACTTAAATCCCACTGACGGGTGTATTCTCCTCCAGGAATTTTGTGTGATGGAAGGGATTCCTTCAGACGAATATTTTCTCCAGCTGTCTTCCTGCACTCTTAGCCTATGTACAGAAATTAATTGCTTTGAAGATTGCTGTGCGTGTGCCTTTTAGGAAGCCCTTGGATTGATTGTTACTTGGCTGTGGCTTTCTAGAAAAGAATGTTTCTGCTGAAGTGGTGTGTGTGTGGCGGTCCCAGCTTGTCACTGCGTGAGCCGGCTGCTGCTGACCTCTACACAACACCCATGAAATAGGTGGATGTGTGCTTGCATGTGTGCATGGTGCTCACGTATGTTAATTGCAGTAAGGCTGTAAAAGTGTCTTCTGCTTGTTACGAATGAGAAGGATCGCATTTTGTGATCCCTTCTTGACAAGGCTGAGGAAGCCCTGCAAAAACCGAGCTGTCTTTCAGGAAGGTTTAGTGTGATAAGGAAATAAAACTGCATTAAGAGATCTCAGATGTTCCAAAACACCATCGTGGAGAACTAGGGTGGCTGCTGGAAGGCAGCCGTTTCTCTCTAGCAGCCGGTTCTCCTTCGTGTCTGAAGAAAGATGAAAACTTGTGTGCCCGGAGAGAGGGGAAGGCAGCGCTCGCCCCTTCCCCTCGCTGGCTGCAGCCCCCGGAGGGGCTCAGCCCCGATGCCCACCTCGCCCCTGCCCCCTCAGCGCCTGGGTTTCGGGTGCTTTGCCTGGGTACAGGGCACCTCCCGGCCCGCAGCCGGTAACGTGTACCCGTGTCCAGCCTGCCGTACCCGCTCGCTTAGCTTGGCTGGCGGCATTTCCCACCCAGAATGCTTCGAGGATCGTTGCTTTTTATTTTATTATTTTCTGCAGCAGCTTTGTGGATGCTGTTTTAATTGAAGCGGAACTTGCTTTCCTCTCTGTCGCTGTAATACCTTGTATTTATTTTTACTGCATGCAACTGCATCTCAGAGGAGATATTTCTGTCTCTTTTTCTGGTGGGTTTGTGTGTGTGAGAGAGGGCTGGGGAGGACACAGTAGTGAAGATTAAACAGCCAGTTGTAACTAGATTGTAGAGGTAAAAAGAACTCTTGTTTACATTAAAATTGTACCAGCTAACATAATGTAGCCTGTTTGATACAGACTTGCTATATTCCAAAATGTACCAGGATAAAATGTAACAGGTTGTATAATAAACAGGTAATGTTTGCGTTATTAGCCATTGACCTTAATTTGCCTGTTTTTTGCTGCATTGCTTGGACTTGACTGTGTTGTGAAATACACATAACGTTCTATTAAATCTGGGCTTTCTCTGACACCAAATTTGGTTCAATAAAGGGATTTTCAGTATAGCAAAACAGTGGTCATTGGATAAAAAGGGATTTTTAATTACTAAGAATTTTTCCATCATTAACCTCTAGGTAAGGCATATATTTGGTACAGAAATTATACACTGTTTATAATTTCTTTTAAAAAAGAAATTTTATACCACATAGTTTATTTCTGCCTGTTTTAAGATCGTTGCAGTTTAAGAAGTACTTTATCTGTATTGCTCTACAGGAGAAATAGATGAGAGAACAGAGCCTATCATATAATTGTAGACATGCTGATTAGTGTGAGAATATGTTAAGAGGCTGTGAATTGGTGTAGATAAATACTAGGATGCATGGTCAAAGAACTTCTTAAAACAATCTGGCATGCCTGTATACTTGGTTCTTTTAAGGTGTACATGTAGAAAAAAAAATAGGAAGGACTTGAGCGTATTTGTTTGCTTTTTGGTTTCTCTACAGAAGTGTAGTCTGTATTCTCAGAGTAGATGTACATTACATCCTAATTTGCACGCCTGCCTCCCTGTTTGTTACTAGAAGTGCTGGAGAGTATTTTTTGCCACAGGGAAGTACGTAGCTGTTTGTTTATTTTTTATTTTTTAGCATAGTTGAAAGTTTGCTGCTTGTCTGTTGGTGGGGTTGGGGTTTCGCAGAGAGGAGCAGCCCTGGGGAGGCGAGCTCTGCTCCAGCCCAGTTGTTCATCTGGAGAAACACGCAACTGGTGCTCGCAGTAAGTTGGTTGTAGCTTGCTCTTACCTTTGCCATGCTAATCCTCTACGTGCTTTTGTGTCTTAAAATGCCTCATGTTCTACGTATGAGCAAGATGTATGGAGTGATCCAGCAGACAGTATTTCCACGGATGATCCCATAGATGCTGGATCCGGTGCAGTGGACCTGCCTACCCTGTGGTCGGAGGCTTTTTGTTATGCATGCATCCTAATTGTTCTTTCTGTTGGCATTGTACATAGACTGAAGGGGCTGTGCACCCATGCAAACAGCCTTTCTAATACCTTATGCATTTGCATTATAATGGCTGCATAAATATTGCAGCACATCTCGGTTCACTCTCTCACTGCTTTGACTGCTGGGGTTTAAAATAGGTTCTTTCTGTAGCATAGATCTAGTTCGTGGTTGGTATTGCTTTCGAGAGGGGTTCTGCAGTGCATCTTTATTAAATAGTGAAGCCTGTTTGCGATGTGGTGCAATTTTAACTTATCCATGTTCTAGTCTCCCACTCCTTTCAGCCCACAGGTTGATAGAGGCGCTTGGAGGGAAAAAAAAAAAAAAAAGCTTGAGCAGTTTTTCACCAACTATTTCTAAACTCACTATATTTGGGGTTGCAAAACATGTTTGCTTGAGACTTGGTTTTGCATTTATTTCCAGAAATCCTATAGATGTCTGTGGGAATATTTTATGCGTAAGGAATGTGAAGTATTCTGCCACCATTGTTTTAGTGCTGAAACATTTGGTGACTTATGACTAACTTTACCAGAAGCACCCTGAATTTCCTTTGAAAGCATCGATGCAGTGATGTGACTGAAAGCAGACACTTTTTTGGGAACTGGTGGCAGATTGCCATCACCTATCTGTCAAAAGTTTGCTTTACAAAGTTGTTAAACAGAACAGCAATTAGTATCACTTACTTGACTCTTAGTGATTAGTAGATGCATAGAGACTTTCTAAAATCATCATAAAATACCATCTTTTAAAGGTTTTAATTCATTTCTTGTAGCTACTGCCTTGTTATTTATGTATTGTGTTGAATTTTGGGAAGGGTAATGTGTTAAACAATGACATTTTTTGGCTAATCAGTTGTAATCCTAGGACAAGAAAGGTATGTTTAAATCAAATGTTCATTTTTGTTATATATATCTGATGTTAGTAGCTTGTCACTCTTTTACTTGTTACACATATAAAACTGGTAGTAGTTGTTCAGGTTAAGGATATGATGAATGACCGTGTTGTTGGAACTAAAGTTATGAAAACAGTTTTCTGAAACAGTAAGCGATAGTATTGCAAGAAACCATAAATTTACTCAGAACTTCTAGATGATGATTGATGATTCACTTATATATGAAGTAGTCTGCATAGTGCTGCAAACAACATACATATTACGTATGTTACAGTATTTTTAACACTTATGCTGTCAAAAACTTGTGTTGTGCCTACTAGAAGGTTAGAATAAGCATTTATAGTGATGGGAATGAAAATACAGGGTTAAATAATGTTAAGTGAAAGAATAAAAATAATCTTGAAACCCTGACATCTGAGAACTTTAAGATGTAGTACATTTATACTTCATGTGTACTTGGATTTTAATTATCCATTAGCTATTGTAGCTAATGTTGGTTTAGTACCTTGAAGAATATTGCAAAACCACTTTAGGATTTGCTGTTGTATTTAGATCTATGTTTTCAGCGTTTCCATCCCAATAGGACTTAATATTAAATCAGAAATGGAAGACGTGTTTCATGGCAATTTGATTGGTCAGGTGTGTTGTGTTGACTGGGAAGAAAAATAAACATATTTATTACTTTTATGAAGAAATACCTGACTGGCAGCCAAAAAGACCAGGGTCTGATATTTGTTCATAGCCAAGGTGCAGCAATGATCGTGGGGAGTCAGACTTCTCTCTTTTCCTTTTCCTTTCTCTTGCCTGTGTCCCAGTCATCTAAATCTTGGCAAACAGGGGATTTTGCTCTCTCCTCAGTACGAGGCTTCTGTCTTGTGACTGGCAGTAGTAGTAACCTGTGTAATTGTAGCACGTGAACTATCCAGTCTTCCGTATAATAGGATTTCTCACTGCTGTATTTTTTTTGATGCTGAAAGTTAGGTTATAATCTGTTTTGTAATACACAGCGTTAATGTTTATTGATAATTGTCCTGGGAGCAAATAGTCATGTTGTGTCAAAATGCTTAAAGCAAAAAAATATTCTTTTTTACGGTTTTAACTCTTGCATAGTTTTTTTTTTTAAAAGCAAAAGAAAGCAATTTAGTATGTCACTGTAAATTAAAGCTTATATAGCACAACAATAAAAGTCCTAGTAAATTTGTAAATAATTGGCTAAAGCTATATATACAATGCAACTGCAGGTGCTGAGTAAAGTGCTTTGTGCCGTGGAAGAGTTCAGGTTCTTAGCTTCAGTCTTACTTTTCCTTCGTGTCATACCTAATGCAGCAAAATACTGGAGTTTGTTCCATCCTCATTAAAAAAAAAAAAAATCCTATAATCTCTCAGTGCCTTCCCCGCCCCCCAAATCAACCCTCAGCTGTCCAAGGCAAGGAAATAATTGAGTAATCCTTATTCTGTTTATTAGATGAACTGTTGTATTTCTGAAATTGTGATGGTAGAATTTTGTGCTCTTTTATATTCCCCTTCCCCCTCCTCCTTGAGTCAGCCTCTGCAGAAAAGCAGAACTATGCATTTCTTTTAATTCTAAGGGATAACCGCACAGAGAGGAGTCGTCTTCAGATTTCTGTAAATGCCAAGTCCTGTTTAGAAGCATTTAGTTCCATGGAGTCACTATGTGTAGCAGAGAGAAAATGACTTCACTAGCAAACTATATGGCTCCTGGAGGCATCAGGTGGCTTAATGTGTAAACAAAAGTCCACAGCAGTCAAAAATAGATCTTTATAAAAAGAAATAGTGCAAAAAAAGTGACCTCCCAAACAAGGAAGTGAAGGGCTACCAGAGAATCCATCTATGTAGTCCTGTAAAATGCTGATCATAGCGGGATATGAAGGACTTACCGTGAAAACCCATTTTGCTGTTGTGTCTGATGTAACGCTTGGAGTACATGACTTTTTAAAATGTTTCTTGTAGAGAAATGATTGTACAATCAAAGAGTTTAAAGCCAAGAAAAATCTTATAAAATATGCATAATTTGGAGTGGTTTGCGCAATTTTCTTATTGAAGGGGTGGATGGATTAAATGAAGTCTCAGTTCAAATGTTCTTGTTAACATACTAAATCTGCAACAATTACTTTTCTAATAGATTTTTAAAACCTAATGGCTATTGTACAGTACTTGCAAAACCTAAAATATTTCTTATTAAAGAGAATTTTATAATACTGGCAGTTACATGAGCTATATTGAATTTAAGATTCTAGATGATTTCCTTTCATGAAAAGGGAAATTTATATTAGTAAATAACATGAATTAAGTTACCTGGGAACTTGTCTTTATGCAGCAAATTCTGTTCTGGTAAGTCCCTCTAACTCTTTTGCACTCTTAGTGTGCTGATGATGGCAGTTTCAGGTTATCATATTTGTTTTTCACAGTGGGCTACATATCTGCTTTTTGGAATATTCAAACAATTGTTTGGCAGCTTTCTTGATAGCATATTGTGTGTGGCAGGCCTAGTTAGGAAGGAAACAAAAGTTTAAATATTATAGCCATGAGCTGTAATTCACATAATAAATACAACAACTTGAATTTTTTTTTTCCATGACTTCATCCACAAATTTATTTTCTGTGTTTTAGGTCATCATTAGGCACATTTTTACAGTAGTAATTTCTCTTCTCTCTTCCCCATAAGAAGTTGTCAGATAAATGTTGGTAGTTATTTCTTGCATTTGAACTGTATACTGTCTTGTCTTTTAAAACTGACTCTTTGCAATCCAGCTCTGCAGAGAAGCCCTAAGTCATACCCAAACAGATATCGAGGTTTCAGTTACATGCTCTCACTGTAGTATCATGTTTTCTTCTTCTAAACCGAGATGCTGTTTATTGAACCAATTAGCTGTTGGGTGCAAGCCAGAACTTTCTCCTGAAATCAGAATTAATGAATAAACAAATTAGACTGGAAGGATTTCTGTTCTCAACGGGCAGTGACAGTTAACGTGTGACAAGGACACGGTTCATATCCTGCGGCCTCGGAGTCCGTGTGTGTCTGTGTCCATACTCGGTCCTGCTGAAATCAGTGGGATAAACTGTTGAGTATGGATCACACGTTCACGTCGTATATTTGATGGTATGTCTGTCTTGGAATGTTTTTGAAACCATTCCAGCTCTTCTGTAGCCAGCAGATGGGATGCATACGCCTTCATTAACAAGCAGTTAACTCTGCTGGTACGACTGAATTTTCATCACGCTCCGGGTCTCTGACTTGGCTCTTTCTGCGTTCCAGCTCCCACTGTTTGTTCTGCTCTCTCTAAGAAGAAATCGACACTAGCGTTACATGCTCCTGCCCTCCTGTGGTAACGAAAACCTAAATGTTTTTCTCAAAATCAGGTTGTGTAAGAATAAAAGAGAAAGAGAGGAGAATAAGGAACTAATTTTTCTCTTCTGGAGCAGCTGCTCACATCTCTCAAGATGTCCTTTTGCTTTTGGTGAAGCGGGCTGCTTCAGAAGCCCTCAGAAAATCAAAGTAATTTCTAAACTTGCTGTTATAGTATTAAAAAGACCTTGTAGCCTTTTATAGCTTTGAATTAACCTTCTGGCCTTTTTACGTCATACGCACTATCCCTTTTGCATTAGAGTAGAGAAACTAAGGCACAGAAATTAGAGGGAAGATTTTAAACAGCAGCAACGGCAGTGGGATTGCTCTGCCTTCCCTGCTGTGAGCCGGTGGGAGCTGAAACCCAGTTCCCGCACGTGCCTTGCAGAGCCCGCCCGGCTGGGTGAGCCATGCCAAGCTCACCACGAGTAAGGAGTGGAGACGGATCACAATCCCAAACGGCTCACTCCTTCCGCACGAGCGAAAGGTCGAGCGAGGCAAATGGGTGCAAAACGGTCACCGCCGTGGAAGTTTTATGGGTAATGAAAGCCATGCAGGGTAGCGCGTTAGATCTCTGAACATGTGGTATGGTAACAAGTAGTCAGATGTTTCCTGAAAGGATCCTGAAGTGGCTGTAGTGTGTATGTGACCTCTTGTTTCTTTAATGATCCTCTGTATTAATAATACTAAAAGAAGGCTACTCTCAGCTTGGTTTCAAAGTTAATGGTGTATATAAACTGTGGGCATACAGCTTCAGTCTCTTTAGGCAAATGTTTATGCGTTATTCTCAACATGTAAAGTCTTGGAATGAGAAATGTGTGTTTGTCACAGCTTTCACTCCTATGACTTCCAGTGTCTACCGAAACTGGGTTTTTTTGCTTAAACCTGCTTCATGTTAGCAGGGAGAGTTTCACAGTTTGCGCACCGTTGGTTCTTTGGGCCAGCTTGTTGGCTGTCTTTAAAAAAAATATTTAATATAAACTGATCAGTTGTATACCGTGGTAGTCTAAAAGTATGCTTTAGAGCTGCGATTACTGATATTTTTCCCAATCTTTTTGTACTTTCACGATGTCATTTTTGGTGTTACTTCATCTATGAAGCCCCTTAATTAATGGTGAAAATACACTACACAGAGTTCCAACAAAAAGAATAAGTTTCTGTAATCTTTGTTGTAAATTTCTTCCTTTGTAACACAGAAACAAGTTAATGCAAGGTAAAATGGTGTGTAGAGCATGAAAGGTACTCATTGCAACTGCCTGTCTGTGTTCCCTTATCCCAGGGTAACGTGAGCTACACTGCCAAGTAACTGGTATGCTGGAGCGTTTGACTATTGAGTTACTCTGTTCGTGAATCTATCTAGAGAGACAAAGTTTTCAGACAAAAGTGGAGAGAGGGAGTATGGAAGGTTTGTATGTGAGCGCTACTTTCAAAACGCTGCTGATAGTTACCTGATGCTTTTTCTAAATAGGAATCTGATAACGGTTTGAACTTTTCTCCTGCACTTTTGCAATGATAAAGCCATGACTTCTTTGTCATGTTTGGAGATGATGAGCAAAGGACGATGAGCTGCAGAGAGAGTGCTGCATGGGTTGTGTGTGGCTATAAAAGCTCATGGACTGAATTTCAAGTTGTACGTTTAAGCGCAGAGCATAAAATGACAGCTCAGCCCCGTGTCTCCCTGATCAGGAGTAAGTTTTCTTTCCTCTCTAAGCGTGTCCAAAGAGCAACGAAGCTGGTGAAGGGTCTAGAGATCAAGTCTTATGAGAAGCAGCCAAGGGAACTGTGTTTGTTTACCCTGGAGAAAAGGAGGCTGAGGGGAGACCTTATCGCTCTCTACAGCTACCTGAAAGGAGGTTGTAGAGAGGTGGGAGTCGATCTCTTCTCCCAAGTAACAAGCGATAGAACAAGAGGAAATGACCTCAAGTTGTGCCAGGGGAGGTTTAGTTGGATATTGGGAAAAAATTCTTCACCAGAAGAGTTATCAAGCATTGGAAGAGGCTGCCTAGGGAAGTGGTTGAGCCACCATCCCTGGGGGTATTTAAAAGACAGGTAGACATGGTGCTTGGGGACATGGTTTAGTGGTGGTTTTGGCAGTGTTAGGTTGATGGTTGGACTTGATGATCTTAAAGGTCTTTTCCAACCTAAATTATTCTGTGATTCTAACTTTCTCAAGGAGTGGAGGGTGAGGTGGGCAATAGCCTTGGACATCTATTTTATTTATGATTTTTATAGAAATTCAGCGTTATATAACCTGGTTTATGAACTAAATGAGAGACTAAGGAACTAGTTAACAAGTTTACATTTGTGGGGTTGTACTTTGATGGCAGTTCCATTTGTACTGCAAGTACGTGTATATATTCATCCAGTACAAATGCATGCTGCTTTTTGGTTACCAAAAGTAAATGGGCAGAACTTGTTGAATAGAACAGAATGGAATTAATGCTGGAAATGTTAACCTTTTGCCCAGTTTTTGACCACTTCTCAGGTGGCTGCTCTAGCATGAGGTTTACATTGATCCATTACACAAATGGTAATTCCAGAACCCCAACACTTAGGATTCATTTGGATCCTGATTTTCCTTGCTGCCAAAACTCTAATTAGCAGCTAGTGAGCACTGTAACTTGTGTTAACAGTCAGATGGGGGGGACTGGCTGTATGGTCCTTTTTCTTCATCTGATGTGACCGTGGGCACTTTACACATCAGCATACTGTTTGATTAGTATTAATATGCAGCTTTTAGCACTGCCTAGTGCTTGCAGCCTAATGTAAATAAAAGATCCCAGCTTGAAACGCAGTGGCAAAGGGAAATGAGTTTTTCTGATGTGAAAGCTTAAACGTGATGACAGAGCAGACTAATTTGCCAGTGCAAGGAATTTAGTTCTTTTAACTCAAGCTTTTCATTTGCTTGCAAGGTTCGTTTTTCAGTATGAGGTGTTCCGATATTCTGAAACTGTTGTAATTGTACAACAATAAGTGAGCTGTATATATATGTTTAAAAAAAAAAAAAGGGGAGGGGAGGATTACTTTGCACTGTTTGTGAAGCTCACTGAATTCACTTGTGGATCACTCCCAGCTTTATTTTGGTACATCTGATGGCATGTAGTGGTTCTTGAAGAAGTAATGTGGCTTTTATGCAAGTCTTCTAATATTTGAAACAATATCTAGAAATAATAAATAACAAATTAATAGCTCCTGATGATAATATAGGTGACGAAGAAATTTTAACTTGAACAGGTGGTATTTTTTTCAGCTCAATTTAGATTTGGTGTTTTATCTCTCTTATTTTTTATTTATTTTAAGTAAGACTTCAAGACTTAAGCATGCTTATTGTAACGGTCTTGCTCTCTAGAAATACCTGATTTCCCCCCCCCCCCCCCATGTTTAGGGAAATCATTTTCTTTGGGCTTGATGCATCCCTTATGCTAAGCAGGATTCTGTTCATTCAGTGTTTGAAAAATTATTTAAAAGAAAAATCCAGGAGATGGTGGGTTGATGTTGCAATATGGCTGTAGCTGCTACTTATTAAAGTGTTTGTGTTAGTTTTCCTAAGAAGACATTTTAGTTGCTACATTCTTAATCATTAAATTTTAGTGAAAGCCCAGATTTTAATGGCTCAAAAAACCCGCTTAACCAACCATGACTGTATTTTCTTGCAGTAGTCTCAAGCTTTAATGTTTTTCTTGAGATACTATGACAAATAGCTGGTCTTCCTACTGCAGTTTCTTTAGTGGAAAGATTCAGGTGTCCTCTGTTGGCTTCATGCTTGTGTTTTGAGTGTAAGGACATGTGCAAGTTTTTTTTATCTTTGTAAAAGACAAAAGAAAAGCACTGCATCACTTAAATGAAATAGTAAAGTTTTACATTCTCATTTTACTTTAGCACTTTTTTTTTGAGAGAGAGTTGCTCCCTAGTACTGTGCCTGTGTTTGGGAACCGTTTATTGGTATATGAATACAGATCCCCAAAATATTGATCAAATGCAATTACTATTTGCAATTATTTCTGATCCCAGAGTGGAAACCCAAATAGGTGCAGCCTGTAGGGATCTTCCTTTGCCCTAGGGGTCTGTAACAGTTCTAATTTTGCAGTATACTGGATTTGTAGTAGTATTTAAATTGGTTGCTGGTAGTTTATAGTTGAATCCCAAATTCAGAGAAATATCAAACACTAACTGATACTTTTGTTTTTCATAGATGCCAGGTTTTCTTTTTGCTGATCTAATGTAGTATGGAGAGTGAAACAGGCATTTACTTGCTTTTTTGTGTGTCTCAGACATTGAAAATACTGCACTTATGGTGCCATGTGCAGGTATCCGAAGTCTGATTTATGGTCACATGAACTCTGTAAGACTTGTTCTTAAACAAAACCCCAAGCCTTTTAAGCTTAGTTTTAAAACTGATAGTTTTTCGGTTTCATTTCTGCTGAAGTTATTTTTATGGATATCTTGCATTTCATTGTCTTGCTCTCATTCACATTGAAAAATGTCATCTACTAAGTGGTGAATGTTAGTAAGTGCTGTTGCATTCAAGACTTTTGTTTTTATTTAACTTTCAAGCTTTTGTATCTTTATTAGCAGCTTCGTATATTGTATACGCCAGCATGAATTATTATGTTGGAGCATGCAGGGCAGCATAGCTTGGTAGCAGTTCACAGGCCAGAATTGCCTTGCAGGGCAATGATTTGCTTCCTTTTTCTGAAGGAGGGGAGGAAGGGCTATTTGGGCAGCAAATATTTCAAGCACTGAACTTTTTCTTAGGTACCACTTTGCAGCCTCGTCCAGCTTGCTGGACATACTGGTACCATGGCCAAAGGGTGGAGGGGATAGGCAATTTTCTAACAGATTCCTGCAAAATGATGGTGTGATTGTAAATATAAGAGAGGAAGCGGACCCACAAAAGCACCCCTTGAAGATATCACATTCTTCTGGGGAAAGATGAAGAGCTCTTGAATGAAAATGGTAGTTTATTGGTCAATGCTAGAAGTAGGAAAGAGGTGGTACTGCGTAAGATCAAGTGTGCCAAATACAGCCTGCAGTAATGAGCCTGACAATGGCAGGGATCATCTGGCCTGGATTTAGTGGTAATGTTACGTTATTTGCTCTGTAAAATAAGCTAGAGGTTGGTTGTGAGAGCAGTGAGCAGTGAAATAGTATCATCTGCACAGATCTGACAGGAGGAATTTAGGAGTTAGAGGACAGCGCACAATGTGTCAAACAACAGAGGCCGTGATTAAAACCTCTTTCAGTCATGCCTCCAACTGGTAGTCCTCACAACCATGGATCAAATTTAGCCTTAGCAAGCAAAAATCATTTTAAGTTAAAATTCCCTCGTTTGCATCATGTCTGAATTTAATCCCCATAGGATGCCATTTTAGTATAAAGTGATTTTATGCGTACCTTCATTTTAAAAAAAAATAATCTAAAACACATGTTTATAGCATTTAATTCTACTTTAATACTAAGCCAATACTGCGAATTGTCAGACCAGTTATGTTACTCACTGTCCATGTAAGAATTATGGAAGCTTTTGGTTTGGTAGGATTTCACGTAATACGGACAAATGATATTCAGCTCTTCAGATTGCAGCTTCTTCTCCGCCTTCTGTTTGAAGAATTATTGTCAGAGAATGGAAGGAGGGGAAGAAGGAGGAATTGTGGGGGAGAGAAGCTGCCCCCGTTTGCACAACCTTATGTCCAAGAATCACAGGAGCTGGAGGCTGGTAGGGAGGAGAAGGTTTCATCAGACACATGCTAATCCTTCAGCCCCACGTAGGAATAAAAGACTTGATGTAATTTGTCTGTTTCTTGCCTTGCAGCAAAGGGAGGGATGGAGAAAGGCTTGGGACAGGATGGTGGAATACAGCACTGGCATGTTGTGCCTTGCCGCAACGGGAGCGTATGCTGAGAAGGTGGCATTGGTGCACCCCGCTGTTGCAGGGGACACACCAGTTCAGGTCCTACTCCCCACGCCTCCTCTAGTTCTGTTGTCCTGCCTGTCTGTCTGCTACTGCTCTTTGGTTGTTATTCCGAGACGTTGTCATACTTAGAGTTCCTTGCAGTTTGCACCCAGTACTCCTGTCTCACTTCAGGTAAGTGCTGGTGGTTGTCATCTGTCTTTTACCCGTGCCGGTGCTTGTTCTCTCTTTCTGATCCATTCCGTTTTCCTTGGAAGTGTCATTCTGTGGTTTTTCTTCCCACTATGTTGAGAATGGTTGAGTAAAAAAGGAACAAATAGGTAGCAAGTGTTTGTTAAAATTAGTTAACTTCCTTGTTAAACTAATTTATATTTATTTATTTTTAGAGGTTCAGGTACCTCTCCAGTGTTTCGGTTTCTTCTTTTTCCTTCTATTCAAGAGCTCTTTTCTCACTTCCTCAGATATTCTCCTCGTATCCTCATACTGTTCGTATATAAATATAGTACCCTGATTTTGAACATATTGTTCTGGAGCATATTGTCATACAAAATTTGTTCAGTCCTTCTAGTCGGTTCCTGAGTCTCTGTGTACCTTTTCTGTGTGCTTTCTGCATATGTGTAATACATTTGGGATTACACGTGTTTTGAAAAGGGCTAATTCTCTTTTAATCTGAGTTACTTCAACCTGTACTATTTGAGTGAGTGGCAGGTGGTTGCAATACCCATCTCCTGCCCTGTGCAACAAAACAAAAATCCAGGCTCCATCACTTTGGCGAGCTGGGTGCGGTACAGGGACGTGCTGCAAGGAGCTGAAGCAGTTCTCACCTCTGTGTCAGTCAGAGAGGAGCCGGTGCGGGCAATCCGAGTGCAGTGAATCACCTCTTCTCAGCTCGCACTGTCTAGTGCAATCCTCTGGTCCGTTTATTTAACACGTACAGATTTTGCAAGGTACAAGTATCTGGAGACCGGCAGGTCTGGTGAGGCACTATGTTGTGCCTCAGCTAGTGTAAAGGTTGCGTTTTGCTTAGTCATTTGTCTTGTGATAACTTTTAAATGTTCACAAACAGATAGGATGACTCCTTGATGAGTTACTTAGACATTTATAAATGACATATGTTTTTTGTCTAAACAAAGGGCAATAAGGTGCAAGAATGTAATTCATTATAAATAGGCATACAGTACAATTTTTTTTTTTTTTTTTTTATTTTGTTAGGGTAGTGGTATGAACTTTCATGTAGCTTTAAGCTACCCTCCTTTTTCATAATTTTTTTCAGATTTCCATTATCTTATTTAATTTATTAGAAAGGGATGAGGGAAAAAGCTTATTGTATGATATTTGTACAGTATTGTTTAATTGCGTGTCTAAATTTTTTCCATGGCTTTTTTCAGATTAACATTGCTGCTGCTTTCTACTTTTACAATACACAAGCCTTTCAAGCATGCTAAAGAGCATATCATCCAGTTGGTTTTTGGCAAGCAGAAATCATGTTTTTCACTATTTCTAGTAAAAATGTCATTGAAGACCTTTTGGTTTTTTAGAAACAAAAAATAAGGATGCCTCATCTGAACAGATTTTGAAGAATCTGCTTGGAAGGGATCACAGTGGTTTTCTTTTTTCTTTTTTTTTTTTTTCTTCTTTTGAAGGAAAACATCTTGTTCCTGTGAAGATACCCAATTTATCATGCATTTTCCAGAATTGTTAGTATATGTGAAATAATCTTTTAATCAGGCGCCTAGTTACGAGCAGAATAGTATTCAGTGCTGTTTGGAGTCTTTTGGGTATCAGGCTGGAGCTTAAGATGTTGTGTGGTTAAGGCTCCTCGACAGCAGGAATGAGCATGAGGAGTATTTGCGGCAGGTCTGGACTTTAGGTGGTTCTTCATAGGAAGGTGAACAGAGCTTGCTTTCTCTTCTGTGTTTGTTTCAGTTTTATCTTCTGTCCTGGGAAAGAAGTCTCTGGGACTGTTACTAGAATCCTTAAGAATGTGGATGAATTTGCAAGAAATTCAAATGTTGTCGTCTTTGGTTTTTTTGTAATGCTAATGTATTAAATGTTGATTGGGGGGAAAAAACATGTAAAAACTAAATAAAAATACTCTAAGAAGTCATGAAAATTAAATTTGCAATATAAAGCAGTCAAAATTAGACAGGTGTGAATGAGATGGCTTCTAGGGCTTTAGGTGACTGTGCTTGTCAGAATGTGTTTAATAAGTCTCCAATTACTACATACTTTGCCTTCTTTAAGATCCCTTCTTGGTGCAGTGTGTAGGAGCAGGAGTGGTGTTTGATTACTGTCTCAATGTTTTTATATCTGTGATATTCTCTTCTCTGGAGTTTCTTACCAGCTGCCTCTTGCCCGCCACCCATGCCAGCCAGCCTCTTGTCCCTCTTCTTTTTCCAGCTCCTGCCCGTTTCTCCCTTCCCCGTATTTCTCAGCTTGCCTGTGCTCCAGGCAGGAGCTTTTCTCCTGCGTGTGGCCGCTGCGACCCCAAGGAAGGTGGGGGGAGGACGGTAGGAGTGTGTCTCAGCCAGATAGGAAAGGCCTGTTCAGCCACTGTGCATTTGACTTGTTCTGTGGGAATGCCTTATATCAAAAGAAGTCGGCGTGTAGGAGTCGAGGAGGTGAAACAGGCTCAGAGTTTATGAAATAGTCGCCTCTTTGTTGCCAGAGGAATTCCTCACAGTTTTCTTGTTTAGAGGTTTCAAAGTGGCCAGGAGTGAATATGTGATGAAATTCACTGTGGCACCAGACATCATCTTAATAGATTTCAAGTCCCTAATCTAAAACAAAAATGCCATGGTTTTTACAAAATCAGTGTTTAGATTACCTTTGACATGAACAAAGCAACGTGCTTTTACTGGCTCTGTCTTATAAACAGCTGAACCCAATAAATTATCATACCTTTTCCCTCTGCTCTCATGTTCCCTCAAGGCCCCTCTCCCCAGCGCCAAAACAACCCCCAAAAACCCCAAGGACTGCCAGGCAGCTGCTGGTAAGCATTAGCTTTGAGGAGTGAAGTCTAAAAAAGTTCAATGTGATTGAAGAAGCCTTTGCCACAGAGCATTGTATGGATAGAGCTGTATATAGTGCTACCTGAATCACCTATAATATGCATCTGTTTGCTTAAATAGTATTTCCCTGCTTTATGTCATTATGTTTAATTCTGTTTCGCTCATGGGGAAAAACAGTTGAAAGCTTTGGAAAAGGCTTGGGAGCAATCTTGCTCTTCATCACCTTACCAGGGTGTATAACGAGCCTACATTTCTATGGTGCTGTTAATTGACAAAGTTCCCCAAGGTATTTCTAAGTTGCTTTGGCTTCTCCAGCTGTGGTTGAGCATCGTTTCAAGCAGCGGTGCAGGACGGTGGTCTGTCCATTGGAACATGGAAGCCATTTAACCATGTGCAGTAATGCAGCACAAGAGGGTAAGGACAGGGAGGGAATAATGCGAAATCCAGTTGAAACTGCAGGGAGAATCTGGGTAGGCAGAATGCAATTAACCTTAGAAATACATGTAGCGGTTAATAATGAGAATCTAGCTGCAGTGGAAACACATACTACAGGAAAAATACCATTTCTCTTTGGCAGTTTGTAGTTTTTGCATCCGAATAAGAATACTCGGAGGGCAGAAGTGCTCCATCACATCATGTTTAGGCAAATGTTTGCTGGAAAAAAGAGATGAGAGTATTTTGACTTAAATCCAGTTAATCTGAAACGTAGCAATTTCTTTGTACTCTTGTTCTATCTATATACTAACTTGGCCTGAATCAGTTTGCTTTCACGAGGTAAAATGCATTTCTCTGAAACGGTCATATTACAAAACAAAATAAAAAAACTCACTTGAAAAACATTGGTTAAGCAGTAATGGGGGAAGATGTGTAGGTCTCTGATTCCCCCCCCCCCTTCAGAATATTCTAAACTTGTTTTGGTTTCCTGTAATATTTAGATGTATACTGTAAACTTTTGGAAAAATATGCCATCCTGAAGAAAACAACTCTAGCTGATCATTGTGCAGTTTTCAAATAAATTTGCTTTTTATTTAATTTAGTTGTAATGAAGCGGAAATGTGCACTTAAATTGGAGAAATTTGATTCTGATTATGGTTGTTATCTTTTCTCTGTGAAGAATGCTGATCTGTCCAAGGAGATACTTATTTTCTGAGAACAGGTCAGATGCAAAATATGTTAATGACTTCTAAAAGTGAGGAGATTTATAATTGGAAACTTGTGGGTAAATACGTTTTTTTTTTTGACTTTTGCCAGACACTTGCGTATCTTCCAAACTTACGCATGTTAGCTGGAAAGTAAATTGTATTGCATATACCCTTTTCTGTACCTTCATTATATTTAAACTAGGTGTTCAGTAAAACAAATACATCCAGGCTTTTTTCATCTTAGCTGAAGATCAAGAACTGCAAGTAATCTTAGCTAGAAAAAATATTGAGCAGGGGCCAGATATTGTGCAGTGCCGAGCTGCCGTATGTGGTTATTGTGGCTTTGTCTGCTAGAATATAGAAGGTAAAGAGTCATCGCTCTTTTTCATGTTCAGAATTGTGTTAAAAGCACATTTTAAGTTGATTTTTAGATAGGCTTTTTTTTCCTAGCATTGTAACCCTCTGCAAAGGGATCTTGTGACTTCCACAGTTACTAATTATGGTCAGAAAATCCAAGGAACTGAGAGTCATCCAGCACTGAACTTTGTGAAATGATCATAATTATTACATAAAAGTATGTTGAAGACAAGCAAACTTACTGCATCAAATTCAGAGACAAAGAAACAAAGAGAAATGCTACAATAAACAATATTTTTGCTTTTTTGCTAGATAATTCTGTGTTGCTGGTAGGAGCCAGGGTAGGATGCTACCCTAGATAGTAATAGAGCAATATTTTATTTAGCGGAGATGGTACTTAGCCTGTGGTTTGTCCCAATTTCTGTAGGATCAACACAACTTAAGTTGTTGATAATATAGATAATTAGTAGATAACATGTTACTCTATTGTTGCTTTGTGTGTTTGCTTTCTCTCCTTCCCATCATTCTTGTTTTGTCTCCTGTTTGGTTGATTTTGTTTTTGTTTTCCTACATTGTTTTTTTTGCTTGGAGGAAATGATGAATAAAAGAAAAATATTTGATGCTGGTTTAACATTTGCATCATCATCTTTGGTGGGACCAATGACATTTTCTGTCAAATTTGTAACAAAGCTGTGCGTGACAGGCTGCTCCCTTTGTTTATAGGAACTGTTGAGGGATCCGAATGGGTGCTGCGTAGTGGTAATAGTGAAGTTTGGTTTTTTTATAGTGGAAAGTAAGTTTTTGCTACAGCAGGGTGATCTTTATTCAGAGAAGGGTATTGGGCAGATTGGGAGCACTAGCTCTTGTGGAAGGTTGTATGCCACTATAGATGCAGAATTTGTATAGTCACAAAAATGAGATAACTGGATTTTCCTAGACTTATACGTCCATTTAGAATAACCTTTTTTTAGGCATGTCTAGTTATTAGGACCTGTACTAAGACTGGGAAACTTGTTTCATATAGCAAGTTACGATTTTCAAATTTCATGTATTATGCAGGATTACACAGCCTGCTGATACAACGAGTTACCATGGAAACGGAGACATGCAGCCCAAAAGGTACATGCTGGGGGACCACACATGCAGAAAGCACCTTTTTACATATTAAAATAAGCTGCCGCATGGAGTTAGAAGAATTCTTTGTACTTGTTCTTAGAGTCTATTTCTACAAAAACATGAAATGGTATTTTATAACTTGGCCAAAAACTAGTGGGTTTTTTCCTGTAAAGGAGAAAAGGAGAAAATGCTTCATAAAAATAATGTTGGAGTGCATAGAATGAATCACAGTATGTGTATTTTTGTACTTGCTCGATGAGTTCAAAGGCAGGGCACAGAAGATTATTTTTGCCCCCTAGGAACTTAAGGCGTAGGTGACTTTCTGTCTGCTAGCATGGAGCCTTTTTGTCATGATAGATCTGGACTTTGGTATGTGACCTGGCACTTCGTGCAATGAAGTACGTCCAGAGAGCAGCAAATCTGGTGACCAGTGAATGAAAAGATGGATTCGAAAGCTTTGAAACCGGCAGCAAAGTCTGCGTGCCCATGTGTTTTGCTGTGGAGTGGCATGGTTGTGTCGGAAGCCAGGATGGGTTGTCCCAGGAGATATGCCTGGTTCTGCAAGCACAAAACAATCAACCTCCAAACACCTCTTGAAACTGATTTGCGTATTTATAGCAACTTCAGCTTTAATTGCACCTAGGTTTGTAATTAGGTGCCTACAGTTACAGATGTGTCTGCAGATTTAAGAAACCACAAGTAACCAAGTGTAAGCAAGCCTTCAGAAGGAGTCTGGTTGTTGCCCCCTTGGTCTGATGTTTGTTCAGTTTTTCCCTTGACCTCCAGGTTCTGTTCGAATGTGAGACTGGGTTATGCTCAGCTGTTCTGTCACTGTGGAAGCAGCAAGCAGGCAGGGAAGGGTCTTGGCTGTGGTTCTTTGGCAGATGAAGATATCCTAAAGGGCTTAATGGCCTGTCACGGTCCAGGCCTCCTCACTGACCCAGCTCCACCAGCTTGGGCTGTGCGTGCAGGGAGGCAACAAGCTGCTCCCTCAGTGTGAGAGGGGATTAGGGGGGAAAGTGGGGTCACATCCAGATATACGGAAATCAGGCTAGATTGGCAGTCTGTAAACTACCATCTGCTGGCCGGCCGTTCATTTACAGGACCAAGATGAACTTAATGGTCAGCCTTCTCTGTTGAACACGCCAGCCATCGCAGCTGGCACTAGGAACCATTGCAGTATTACGCTGCTGCCATCGACCGTCCTGTACCCTGAAATAAAGCAGTTTTCTTCCCAAATAAGAGAAGATTGTCTAGCTGGCATATTTCAGGAGCACTACTTTTGTCGGGCTAGATTAGGAGACATTTTGGATGTATGGCGGTGCGGTGGCTGGTGGTTCCCGTGCCGTCTCCATACCTCTGAATGAGGTTTTGTGTTCAGAGGAGCCGTGCAACCGCCTGGGGACTGATTCAGCACTTTGCTCCCAGCTGGTCTGTGGTGGCTGCAGCGGCAGAAGCTCAAATGCACTTACGCAGATGAAAACTCTGTTGGTCAGATGTTTGAAGCTAGTAAATTGTAGGAGAGAATGTGCTTTGTTTGCAAGTGACTCGTTGGCTTAAGCTTTTTGGGTTTTGAAATGAAAGTAGCGACCATCTTTTTGTGCATATGTGGTATTGAGAATGGAAAGTCGTTGTAGCCATTTGGGCTAAGCTTTAAATTTCATCCATTGCTTATTGATGTGTTCATATTTGTGGTGTAGTGGAATATGAAATGTTTTTGATAACATCCCATGCTATTCTAAGTAAAAGGTAAATACTTTTAAGAAGTTACTTTTTTTTTTTTTTTGCTGTTTGTTGTTTGTTTGTGAACAGGTGTTGCTGCAATTACTGGATAGCATTTGAACTCTGCCATGTTGTTAAAAGCCACTTAGGTCTGACTAATCAGAATTTCCTAGATCAGAATTGCGATCTCAAAACACTTTCTTTTTTATTATGTAGTGGAATCTGCTTACTCCAGAGTGTCAAGTATGAGCTGATTCCTTATTTTGTCGATGTATTTAATATTTGGAATGATCCTTTTCTGTTATTTGCGTTGAAAAGCCCAAGCCATGGTGTGTGCCCTTTGGGTTGTTTAGTACAAACACAGGACGAAGAGAAAAATCATTCCTATTCCATAATATAAAATTATACATGTAGTAGGGAATTTTCCTTTCAAATGTAGGGCCCTAGGTTTTCTGCTACCTTAAAGAAGAGGTCAAATTCTGTTTTATTTGAGTGTAATGTATTAGGCTTTAGCGAAAATGATGCCTTAGATATCACATGCTCAGAATATTAGAAATGTTTATGATTTAAAGTGCCTGTTGTCTACTGAAACACAGACCAGGAACCGTAGGTGTTTGAGTGGAGCTGTAAAGTGACCATTTTGTAAGATGATGTGCCACAATGATGTTCCTTTGGCAGAAAAGGCTGTGGTTGGTTAGTCTCATCACTTGAGAGGAAAATATTTCAGCAGTGGGAGAAGTATTTCAATTAATGGTTTCTTCTTCAAGCCATCTCTGTGAACACGCAGGAAACTTGCAAGTTACAAGACATGTAATGTACCCTTTGAGAACTGAGGGACTGCTGAGAGTAACTCTCCTGCAGGGACAGCCTCTTCTGGAGGGGTCCCGCCGCCCCGGGGCAGGAGCAGCAAGACTTGGAGTGGGACCTTGGTGCCATCAGCGAGGTGAGCTTTGGCCATTCCTGCTTGCTGGCCCCCTCTGGCACCTGGGGTTTGGTCACCCTGGCACCAGTGCAGCCCTACTGCCAGTTGCTTGATGTGGCATTTCATTAGAGAGCTGCATGCAAACTGCTTGAGAGTTTATTCATATAAAATCAAATTTAAAAGATGTAACTGGAGGGAAATCTTTACTAAGCTGTGAAGTAATATTGGCAGTGGATTATTTTTTCCAGGGGCTAGTAAAGTTGCTCTGCAGTAGTGGGTAGGAGACAGTTAAGTCTTTTACAGCCTTCTTTGAATAGCAGTAGGGTGAAATCCTTTATATCAAGCCTCATATTGTATTAGATAAGGACCAGGAAGCATCAGTATTTGTATTACCGAGTTGCAGGTGATTAGTTTAGTATTATTCCTAGTAATGCAGACATGACTGTTCCTATGGTACCACGTTTTTTATAAAACATTTATTGCATAAATGTTTTGGTTTCTGTTGTTCAGAGTAACTGAAATCTCTTTTCAATTACTTGTGCATATAAAAAAAATCAGTAAAATATATAAGGTTGATGTCTTATTCTTTTTCCGGCAGCTAAGGAAGGTGATACAGTTTAGGCTGAAGTTGTTTGTGTTTTGTTAGTTACGGTTGACAGAAAAAAATAAATACATCTGGATTATGTTCACCAGACATCAGGAGGAGTGAGTCAAAACTCTGATGCTGGTTATTTATAGCTATTTACAAATATTTTACTAAAAAAAAAAATATATTCAGAACAGGGAAGAGATTATTTTCCTTAACTTCTCTAGAAGTTTTATTTTCCTTCATATACAAGCAAGAGTCTTATTCGGTTTTCCAAATTCTCCAGCACATAATAGTTAAATGTTTTAATGTCAATTAATATTGACAGGAAGTCAGTTTGAACAGCATTGGAAAATGGAAGTAGCTGGCAGAACTGGCTAATTTCACTGAATTTCCTTTTGCTAAAAATATCTGTAAAAGAAGCTCTCCTTTTGAGATACAATGAATGCTTGTTTGACTGTAGTTTAGAATTGATGACTCTTGTCCTTTAACCAAAAGGGCTTGACAAATATGAATAACCTTTTGAAACATATTTAGCTTCCTCTGTAGTATATGTAATTATGCTCATGTCCACCAAAAGTTTATATACTTGCTTAACTTGATGTATGTGAGTAACTCCATCAGCTTGAATGATCTGCAGTAGAAAAAAAGGTTCTGTAGAGCTGCTTATGTGAAGTCGAGCATTTCACTTGTATACGTGTTGGTAGGATTAGGGAGTTCTGAGCATAGTTGCACTATTGAGTTTCATCTCAAAACTTGGTCGTTAATGTATGAAATGGTAGGATTTTAGTCCTGCTAACTGACAGTATGCAGCATTAAATATGTATTCTTATTTATATTGCATGCAAAGATGTTAGAAATAATTTTAGATAGGTTGCGACGGCAAGTATTAAAAGTTATAAAAAGCTCAAAACAGGATGAGTTTCATATAGTTGTTTAGGTCCTGTGCTGCCTCTGCGTTGATACAAGAACATCATACTGTACTTACAGGACAGCCTAGAACAGTTGTTTCACAGATTTGGCCAATTTAGGGATTAAGTCAGCATTATTTATCTAGGAGCACTTCTTGCTTGGACGTCTTTCACTTGTGGAAGTTAGTGATGTATGGTGACTGAGCATTGTAAGAAGAGAAAGGGTTGTCTCATGGATTACAGTTTTGCCCTGGCTCTTGTACTCACTGGGACTTTACCCCCTGAAATAAAGAGGGGAGGAAAGTTTGCAGGGATGTCAAGAGTAATGGGAATCACCAGGACACAAACGTTGCCTTGTGGCAGAGGAGTTTATTGCTTCACGGAGTTACTGGGCGAAACCTGGCTGGTACCTCCTGTGCACCACCACTTTGCAGGGCGGCGGGACCTTCTGCTGCCAGGAATCCCAGCCCCGGTGAGCGGGCAGGGGAAAGGGGAGATACCAGTGTCTTAGGGGTGTCTCGGACTCTGGAGAGGTGAGGCTGTTCCAGTCAAGGCATTTTCTTTGATGCGATTTCCCCTGCGTTGGCTTTTGTTGTGTTTCATCTGGTAAAGGTCTCTCATAAGCTTTTTCTTCTTGTAAGTGCTACTTGTAGTCATTCGAGGTATTAGGAAATTACTCTCTTGGGAAAGAAAGAGGCTAAATCTTCTCAAACTATTTTAAATACATTTTGCAGTCTCAAGCAGTAATTAAAATCCTCAGTAAAGAGATACAAATGACATAGGTGCAGTACATTTAACCGTTAGCCTTCTGTGACTCTGAACAGGGAGTGTATTTTGAAGGCCTGCTGCGCTGCGAGCTTGGCTCCAGTTTCCATGTGTTAAAAAACCACGGCTGCCTGTGGCTTGCCTGCGAGTTGACTGCCTCCTAACATCTTAAACTGTGAGGCGATGCGAAATCTTTGGTCATGACCCTTTGTATTGCTCTGAATTTTCTTTATACGGTTCAGATGATGTCTTTAATGACTTTTCAATTTTTATCCTTTTATATAGGCAAAAGATTGTTGCTTCTTACCAGAAAATGAAATGTTAAACTGGAGCCGTCCCTTGCCTTTTTTTTAGGTACAATTAAAATAATTGCTAACGAAGACAGTGAAATGCGTGCAGATTATTTGGAGCATTTGCACTACCGAGCTGCTTTCAGCAGTACTAATCTCCGGCCGTCTTTCGTTTCTGAGGCTCTTTCAAAACCTCCTTCACTGCAGTGCACATAAGAAATGAAACAAATCTCTTGGTGGCTCCTAAATTTGATTAAATTGAAAGCTCACGAGAGCAGCAGCCCTTTGAGCATTTTGCACTTCAGGGGCTTGATGTGGAGCAGTAGCTGTCTGGCGCTGCTACATGGCTGAGTTTTCTGTGTATTATCAGAGTTTAGAAACTGCTAGTTCTTGATTCTTTGTGTTACTTTTCATAGTGAAAACGAGTTGTCAGGCATTTCAGGCTCCCACCCTTCAGTCAGCTGCGTTTTTGCATTTGGAGTCATTACATTTCCTATTGCTGGAGTTTTACAAGCACGTAGGTTATACAGTGCTGAGAACAAGTTTTAAAATACAACGTAGTGAGGTTGGTAATCTTGAGGATAGGTCAGGTTAATGGATGGTGTAAAAGCTGGGTGGAAATCTTAAGGATGCAGTAAGGAACTGTCTCGTACTGCTTTAGAGAACTGCGTTGGAGAAAATTTCCAAGTTAAAAGCTGTCGTTGCTTGCTGCTGCTAGCAAATGGCCGTGGTCTATTACAACAGAGTTGTCCAGAACACAGTAACTGGAGGCAGTAGGGTTTTTGGATATTATGGGGTTTGTAGCACACTCTTTGTGATACTGAAGCAGTAATGAATCAGAGTAAGGGACTGGAAGCCACCTCCTGGGGGAGGTTCTCTCTTGAGCTTTGTTACTAAACGGCTTGATTTGCAGCTGAGGCAAGGTGGCTTGCCCTTCTTGCTGCCCTTTAATAGATTTTTCTTTATGTTCTTTCTTTTTTTAACGTGAATGAATATATTGAGCAAAGTGTGCTCCTTTGTCTTCTCCGAGCACGTGTTTATACTTGAAGGCCAACATACATAGCATAACTGTGCAATTAAAAATAGGTACTTGAGCTTTGCTAAAAAATGTTTGTATTTCTAATACTTGCTGATGGCTTAAGTATGCAAAATATTATTTAATTGATTTTGATTACGAGCTTTATGAACTTGTGCAGAAAATGGAATGCTAGGACAGTGGCACAGCTCCTGTGGAGGTTTTAAGGGTATTTTAACATGGCTCAGGTGGCTGGGGAAACAAGGTACCCTTCTGAGATACAAACAAACTTTCTTCATCAGTGAATGCCGCATAATAAAGGCAGTTGATTCTTGGCTAAAAGGTGGACTAACATGGAGACATGAAATTGTTGTTGCCATTGATTGACCATTTATTTTCTTCCACAAAGATACATTCAAAAACCTCTCCAGAGTATTCAAAATTGTGAAGTTCTTGGGCATGTCATGTGTTTTGAATTGAAGCATGAAGCAAAGCTACTTTCTATGATGCATGATGATTTTGTAAAAATGTAAATGGGGCTCTTTAGGTTTCAGACATCTGTTCACTTATTAGGCTGCATTATAGTCATCAAGGGGGGAAAATTCAAGATACTGTCTAAAGATATGTTATATCCTACTCTCATGAGAAATTCCTTCATAATTTTGCTTGTCTTGAAGCATAATATATTATTTCTTCTGAGCTTGCAGTTGACTTTTTGATAGGTTTATTTTAAAAATTCTTGTGTTTGCGTCTTCAAAGCACGTGAAGCTGGTGACAATGTTCTGTTTCACGTTAAAAGCAGAGACCTGCAGTTCAGAGCTGGTCAGAAGGGAGATCTCGAGGCGAAGTGTTCGTGTTACAGTAGTGTATTAGTTTTCACTGTAGATCGAATTGAGACTCTTCTGTTCTGAAAGAATAAGTATACACATTTGTTTGAAGAGGCAGACATGTAAAATTACAGCAGATCTTTATTGACCGATTGGGCATGGAGGGGAGAGAGAATATTCATGTTGATGACCAGAGTGTTATGCTAAGAACTAGCTAAGACAGAAGATGGTGACTCAAGTGTAGTACTGAAGGCAGTATTATGTTTAAGAATTGTGATTTTTCTTTCCTCATGTATACTAATTAGTATAGCTCTTCTACCACAGTGGGTCTTCTGTGCAATATGTGTAGTATTTTTGTTTTAGCGCTGGGTTTTTCATTGACATTTGAAGAGAAGGACAAATCATTAACCTGAGTTAGCGAGCACAGGCTTGATGTAGAAACATTCAACATTTAACTGGAAGTTAAGTTTTATATTTACGCTAACTTTGGCTTCTCTTCTCTCTATGTTACAGAAATACTAATACGGAGCATTTGACCTTCTAATCTCTACAGCTGAATCTCCTGATACCAGGATTGGGAAAGAGTGCCTTCAGAACCAATATGTAGCAAATGGGTATCACACCTCCGAAGCTTCTCCCTTGGTTCAACGCTTGCATGTTTTAAGGATCCTTGTTGCCCCAGCAGTGAATTGTTCTTGTGAACTTCAGAAACGGATTTCATGTGGTGCTTGCGAAACGTTGAGTCACCATGAGTAGTAATCTAGGAAAAGAAAAGGACTGTAAAGAGAAGGATCCAAAAGTCCCGTCGTCAAAAGAAAGGGAGAAGGAGGCCAAAGCCTCTGGAGGATTTGGGAAAGAGAGCAAAGAAAAGGAGCCTAAGACCAAAGGGAAAGATGCCAAAGATGGAAAGAAGGACTCCAGTAGCACGCAGCCTGGGGTAGCTTTTTCGGTGGACAATACGATAAAAAGACCTAATCCAGCCACAGGTACCCGTAAAAAATCCAGCAATGCTGAAGTGATCAAAGAGCTAAATAAATGCCGGGAAGAGAATTCAATGCGCTTGGACTTGTCCAAGAGGTCTATACACATGCTTCCATCAGCTATCAAAGAGCTAACGCAGTTAACAGAACTTTATTTATACAGTAACAAACTGCAGTCCCTACCAGCAGAGGTGGGCTGTCTTGTGAACCTGATGACACTGGCCCTGAGTGAAAACTCTCTTACCAGTTTGCCTGACTCTCTTGATAACTTGAAGAAACTGCGCATGCTTGACCTGCGGCATAACAAACTTAGAGAAATCCCTTCAGTGGTGTATAGGCTAAGCTCTCTAGCCACTCTATACCTACGCTTTAATCGTATAACTACTGTGGAAAAGGATATCAAAAACTTGTCAAAACTCACCATGCTTAGCATACGAGAGAACAAAATCAAGCAACTACCTGCTGAAATTGGTAAGCGATTACACTGATTGAAAGGTTAATTCTATGCTTATGTTCATTTTGAAATTCAGTTAAGTATACGTAAACTGCCACTTCTCCAGGTGCCCTTCTTCATTTAAAACTACATAAAATTATGCTCTTGATCATACTGTTGCAATGTTAGCTTATATTGAGAGTAACCAATACCTCGGATATATATTTTTTTAAAAACAACAAAAACCCGTTTTCTTCATCTATCATCTTAAAATCAGATGTATCTTGTTTTCGTCTTTGCCTTGTGCTTTCACATATTGTCTCTTCAGAGCCCAGATGGTTTAAATGAAAAAAATAAAAAAGAGATACAGGGGTACAGGGGCATGTTTCATTTCAAGATTTTTTTTTATAAATCATTTATGAACTGTTGCAAGTTACAAACACATTATGGGCATGTTACGGAGGGGTGTGGCCATGGTAATACAAGGTAGAATAGGTAGCTACATGCTATTACAGTGAGCAAGCTGTTGGATGCTGTAACATTTAATAATGTAGGTTAATGATTCGTGAAAGCTTCTACCTTTTATAAGTCATGAATATATTAATACATGGACTCTTAAGTGACCAAATATTGTATGCATGGCTGATGATTCTTATGAGTTTTTAATGAATAATACTTGTTTTTCCAAATATTGTTACAGAAGTTTGAAAGATGGTGAAATAGTATGAAAGTGGCTTATTAATTTAAATTGTTTATTAAAAAAATATGCTGTCTATCAAGAACTCTTAAGTTGTTCCTAATAGGTTCTGCTGCATGGAAAACATCTCTTTATCACGCTGTTCTCAAGCAATATTTGAACAACATACGTGCCTCATAAAAGGGAGTTTCTATCATCAGTGGGGGTTTTTTTCATGTATCACCAGTTCTTAAAATGCAAGTATAGCTTAGTCTCTTTAGGGGGAGGGGGAACATAAACTTGATGCAGTTAAGAAACTGCTTTGACTTTCTTCAAGTGTGGAAAAAAAAAAAACCAACACCCCACTTGTAAAAGCCCTTGTAACACTGAGGTAATAATTCCTGTGCCCTGTTTTTAAAAGCTGATGTGGGACTTTTTCCTGTTAACCAAGCCAGTGTATGAGTATGTTAACTGTTACTGAAGTTGGCCCCTATGCTCACTAATTTTGCAAAGCTTGGGAAATGCTCTTGTTTGGATCCCTAATAGATCTTTCTCAAACCAGCAGTGTTTGCCTCTTTCTCCTGCACCTTGATGTGAAAGATACATAAGATAACATGTTCCTGATGGCAGGAACTCCTGGGCACGTCTGAAACTGCTAGTCGTGTTACCAGCAAGCAATGTCCAATACAGACCGCTCCTGTACGCGATAACAGAGAGAGGAAACGCAGTGAGGCTGTCAGCTCTTGGTCTGAGTCTTTGGCTCCATGTAGCAGCTATTGGAACGGATGCTACTATAGCCACAGAAACACACTTTTGCTTGGCAAAAATTAAATGGTTAATGTGGTATATTTTCTGATCAACATGATTTTTGAGTTGGCACAAGCATTTCGGCAATCCTGGGAATTTCCCCTGGGAGAACTAAGGAATTCTAATTTTGACCTATTTTGACACTTCAGTTTAAATCCAACAGCCTCTTTGAATCTTTTACTAATCAAAGAATCATGCTGGAAACTATGGGGCTGATGTTTGCAAAAAAAAAAAACCAACCCCAACATTATGCATGTTTCTACATACATTGAAGAAATTGTGGCCGATTTAGCTGGTTGAGCTGTATTACACAATTGTCAGTACTTTACCTGGGTCTGTTTGTGGCTCAGTTATTAAATGTAATCTAGCAAAGAGTCAGCTTGTAAGGTTCAACTGGGGATAGTACTGCATAAATTTAAATTAATGCTAGTGTGTGAAGAAAAAACTCCTGTGAGATGTTGCATTCTGGTGTTTGATGTTGCCCTTTAGAAACTTTTTGTAGGTGTGTTTGATACTGCAGACATTATTGTTGCTGCTGGAACCTCTTTGTTTCTTAACTATTCTGTTTGTTGAATTCTTATGGTTAAGTCTACAACAAAGCACGTAATTTCTGTATGTGTTTGTTCACAATAGTCTTGAAAGAGAACCTGTGTACCAGTTTCGTGGAGAAATTTAGTAGATATATGTGTCATAAAGGAATATATGTGACTTGCTTCTTTCTTTTGTATGTTTTTTTTATTCTTGTCTTGATACGGATACAGGCAGTGTTCTCAGTTCTGTATCAAACCCTAGCTTGAGAACATTAACTACTTTACTTCTGTCTTTGTACGCAGCAGTTAGTCATGCCTTTATTTGTATTGTGATAATGCCCATGTTCCTTGTTACGGGTCAGCACCCCGTTGTGGAACGCGTTTTAGAAGCACAAATGCAAAGATGACTGTCACCCTTATGAAGAATTTTGAAGGGAAACTGCTGTGTTCAACAGCATCCTTTTTTGTTCAAAGCAAATTTCTCCGACTAGGTTGCCTGCAATTGAATCAGTTGAAAAATAAATTAATTAAAGTGTTCCTAAGTATAAGTAACACAAATAATTTTAACTGCCAAGACATACAGAACAGGCATTTGAAAACCTTTTTCCTCAAATAATAAAAACAGACAAGATAGTTTCACTTTTGTAATTGATTTCTAGTCACTTTCATGTGTCTTTGTTCTAGTACAAAGATGAAATGTTTGAGTTGGAAACACAGCTGAAAAATAAAACTGCTGAGAAATGTATTTCTTACTTTCCAATGGAATGTCTGTTTCTTTAAACACTTGTTATTTCTCTACATTTTACGTGTGCACTTCTAAAAAAAACCTTGCCTTTTAAGTCCCAATGATTTTAATCCCTTGTATGTTTATAATACAGTTCCTAAATACTATATACAAGCAAACACTCTTATATTATCAGCTTGTAAATAACACAGAAATGTTTGTTGCCGCAAAGCGGAAAGTAAAATGAGGCCATTATCTTTCATACAGCAACATCATGCGGAGCATTTGAAATTCTTTTTAAAAATACCCCATTGTTCTAAGGCCTAAGGCTCACATATCTGATGGTAAGATAGTGCATTTGTTCATATTTTTAAAAATTCAAAGCTTATGTAATGCGCTGACTTGTCCAGCAAGGAGGAGTCTTGCAGCAGTTGGCTACGCTGTGTTCATGTTACTAATCTGGTACGCAACTATGTGAAGAATCCTGGGTTTTCTCTATTTTGTCTTTTGGAGGTAGATGTGCTACGAAAGGTTGCCCTGGACAAAAAAAATAATTAAAACTCTAGACTTCAGCCTGAAAGAGAGGATGTTGCTACTGTTGCGTCAAAGAGCCAGCATTGAGTGCGATGGAATTAAAGTCTTGACCTAGTGCTAGACAGTTGTGATGGTTTTCACTACCACTGAACGCAAAATATCAGTTCTGTATAATTATAAAAGGCTTTCCAACTTTAGGACCTTTCTGCTTTAAAATAAAGGGTCATCTGATTTGTAAGCACTCATCCCATTTAATTACTTCTCTAGGAATCTTTAGTCTTCAGCCTTATAAAATAAAGTTTCTTTTCCTTCCACTATCATTGAAAGAAATTGAAAATAGGTCCTGAGTCTTAAGTGCTCTGATATTTGAGACCTTTCTTCCAACACCCAGTATACCTATGACTAGTTGATTTTTGTGCCAGTGTTGTTTCACTGTTTCTAGCTGCAGCAGTTTGCCCCTGTTGCATGTGCTGACAGCAGTCATATCTTCTCCCAGCCATTACTCAGACCACAATTTTCAGTCTTGCATAAACTCTCCATTCCTTCTGTCACCCTGCTATCCATTTTCTGTTTAGTCTTATGTTTTGAATGCTGAGCATGCTTGATTAGTTTGAATATACCGTTCCAGATGAGAGTTTCGCTCTTTGTGCTGGAGATAACTGTCCGTGCATCTGGATCATATTGCAACTGTGCTAGACTTATCATACAAATGCTCTTGTGACCAACTAAGATGCCTGCACTCTTTGCCTTCTCTGTTCTCCCTCTCTGCCAGAGGTCAACCCTAAGATCCTGGTAGAAATATACACTTTTTTACACTATTAAATTTCATATCGTTTCCATTATTTTTAGTTACCTCTTTTTTCCAATGCCTCTAGCTTGCTAGAAAACCCTTGCGTTCTGACTAAGTCATTGCTGAAGAGACTGTACAAGATTGGTCTTGAGGTGGATTCTTCAGAATCCTGGGGAGAGAACTTCCATCAAAGCTGATATTTTGCTTTCAGTCCTGTTACATCCGTAGCAAGTTGTAGTCAGTTCCTCAGGTATCTTGACATCTACTAGTCACCCGAGTCTCCTAGTTAATTTTCTGCTTGCTACTACATCGTACATCTTCATGGACTGTAGGTTGACTAGACTGAATAAACTAGATCTTATGTATTTTTGTAGAAAACTGTTAACTCTTTGTGCCAAACTAATTTAATATTTTACTGATTTATTTTTTTTTTCCAAATCACTTTTTATTTGTCTCTGTTTTCATGCCTTTTACTTTTGTGCCTTTTGTTAATGTTTCCTGCAAATTCTGTTGTTCTGTGTAGTGGTTAGATGACTGTGAGGTTGTCAGAATTTCCCCTTGTTATTTCTCCTGTCTTAAATTTTGAATTGATAATCTCCAGTCCTATGGTAGTATTCCTTGTTTGACAGATGACACGTAGAAACTATACTCCTGGTCATGAGATTTCAGAATAAGTTTCTAGAAATGCTTATCTAGAACATCTGCTGCTTGCTGTGCAAGCACACAGCAGTAATACTTGTTAGCAATAGATTCCTTTTAGGGAAACCTGGAACTAACTCTTAAACATTTCTTAAAAGTTGGAGTGAAAGTAGAAGATTTAACAAAATGTTGTTTGCAAAACACATAGTTGATCAGATTTTAAGTGGTCCTGGAAACTTCTTTAAAACAACTGACCCGTTACGGTGTGTACTGTCTTGAGGAAAACCTAGAAGAGGTGAACCTGCCAGCACTGAGCTACTAGGACGTAATCTAAAGATTGATTCTATTTTGGGCACTAAACTGTCTTTAGTAGTTAAACAACACAAACTTAAATGAGGTGACTACCTTGGGGAAAAAGTTGCTTTGCATTTAATACAAACATTTTAGTGAGAAAGAGGAAGTGTTATTATCTATAGTTAGTAAACAGATATGTGTGTTTCTGGTCTTTTTTTCTCCAGACTGCAGTACTTCTCATTCCCTTGCATCCAGTTGCTTTATTATAGGTGGGATGATGACAATAAGGTTTCCTCTCTTTTCAACATTCAGAAGGCTTCTTAATCTTAGATAGTAGTTTACTCAACTGAACTCACTCAGTAAACCAAAAAATGAAGAAAATATTATCTGTGCTTTGGAAGAAGACAGTCTTTTAGTAACTCAGCAAATCCAGGCTCTAGGCACCTATGAAGTCCTTGCTACTAGTCATTTATTGGACTTACCACTTTCCCAGCAACATATATATTGCTTCTACAGTTTTAATGCAATTGAAATGATTTTAATAGACTGCATAGTAAGTTGAGGTCTTGATAGGCATTGTTGCGTTTTCAAATATAAATAGATTTGTTTGAATAAGATCAAAAATACTTAAAAATCCATTTAACTGAAAACATATTCTGAGGTGGGTTTTTTAATCCATTTTTTTGGCATGTTTAGCCAAAAGCTCTGTTCAAGAGTAGCTCAGTGGAGGGGGGGGGGCTGTGCTGATGTTTAACAGCTTCGTGATGCTGAAAGAGGCAGTATCCACTGCCCTCCTCACGGCGTCCCAGCTGCTCAGTCCCTCTGCCTCCCTCATCTGAGCTGTTCCTTCCTGAGCTGATTTAGCTCACTAAACTAACAGAAGAATATTCATGGTCTTGCTGCTTTTGTTGTCTATTACTTTAATTAGTTGAAATCAGTGAAGTTTCAGATAAGACTGGAACTGGTGGAGGAGGAGGAGTGGGAGAGCATGAACTGGAACAGGGAGAGCAGGACCGCTACTTTTGCCCACACTGACCTGTTAAATCAGCTTGGCTTGCTGCAGCTCACTCATGAAATCTCACAGGTAGGATTGCTCGTGTTGTATAAAAGCACGTGAAGTGCACTGCAAGTAGTTTGAAGAAGGATGGATTACTGTCTGCAGAGAGCCATTGAAAATGCATCTGATTGTATTTTCAGAACCTCTTTTTCTTCCTTTTCCCCCCTGCTTTCCATGTCTTCTTCCACAAAACCTTGTGTAGTTTATTGGAATCCTGGTAGCATCAGCTCAGCCCTACCTTCCTGAAGCAATTTTTTGTTGCGTTTTTATGTACAGTGGTGAGAGTTCATTGATGCAAGTTTCTTTATGGCAAAGCTACTCTATGTTGCTCTTTGTGAAACCTAGCCCTTCTTATAAATTGCATCCTACCTAACAGTGGTGATAAATTTTCAGAGTGCATCTTTCCCAGTATTTTGTTTCTGACTGTAGCCCTAAGCAAAGTCTGCATAAAAACAGGGTAAGTGTCTATATGGGGCTTAACCTGACTCCTTTCCCAGATCTAGCTATTTTCATATCGGGGATTTCCTGAGTCTGGTGCAGCTTGTCTCTTTACTAATTCTCAGTAGACTCCTCTTCCAAGGGCTTGCCCATTTTTTTCCTTGAAACTCCTGTAAATGCTTTGCATCCTTAGCAAGGTCCACAAGTTTGCTTTGAATGTTGTTCTTCACCAAAAGGTCACTGTTATGCAGATATTGAATATATATAAATACTGAGTGCAAAAGCAGAATTTACCGGTTCACTGGGCTGTTGAATCTCTGATGGCATCCATGAAATAAAACCTTAACAGAAAGGTTTCCATGTGGAAACTTTGCCAAAACACAATCTGGAGGGATAATCGTGGAAATGAGTTCACAAGGTGGACTCCAGCTTCATCGCCATATCTGGTAAATTGTCCATTCCACCGAGATCAAAAAATTGAAGATTAGAATGGAAGAATGCAAACGCTTTGGTGAGTCAGACAGTCAGCACGAGAAGGATGAAAACCAGAGGAACTGTCTTGGGATGAGGCCAAGCAAATGCTTTAATTTGCAGGCTGTTACTTAAGCAAGCCTTTTGTATTTCTTGTATCGAGAGTTTTATTGCATTCCTCCATGCTGTGTTGAAGGAATTGTTTTGCACAATGAAGTTGATAATGTTTTCTTTGCAAAGACAAGGCTGCACCTTATACCAGTTTTGGATATTTTTGTCTTCTCAGCACACACAGCTCGAATGGAAATAATATTGTCAACATGGTTGAAATTACATTTGCATAGTTTCTGCAAGTTTCTTAAGACTCAAAATATTGTGTTTTCGGTCTGTGAATGCAACTCTTATTCTATGGAGAATCTGGTCAGGGCTGTTCTGCAAGGGAAATATTTTTAGATTGTAATTCAGGGAATCTGCCTACACCAGACTTGGAATGTCTCTGAGACTCTCTTCTGTTCTTCCCTTCCCCCATCTACCCAATATTTAGATCATTTGTGGTTTCTTCACTACTTTGAAACTCTTTTTTGTAACACTTGCACCTGTTTGGTTTTCAGTAGCATAGACAGCAAACCAGATGTGTGCAGCTGCGTCAGTTCATGTCTACTCACTCCATGCTGAATATAGTGCCTCCTTATTAAATGACTTGTTAGTTGCAAAGCTTTTCAGTGATGCTCTGAATTTCATTTCCCCTTTTTTAGCAGACCTGACAATATAGAGAAATATTTCTTTACATTATTTGTATATAAGACCCCTTCTTCTGTTTCAGCAGTTTGAAGGAAACCAAGTTGTGTTCCTGGGCTTAGTTGGCATGCTAATGTCCGCAAACACAATGGTTGAGAATATTTTTTTTATTTTTGTATTCTAATGTGAGAAAAGCATGAAGTTGTGAACAGAAGTGGAATAAATATAGGCACTGGTATGTGTGTGCTGCTCCCTAGAAGTCAGAGAAAATGACTGCTTATTTGATGCAGTTCTGGTTGCTTTCTTGAGCTGCAGGAAGGGTAAAGAACTGGATTTTGGCTGGCTTCAGCTTTGGTGTTCTGATTCCTGTCAATGCTCTTGTGGGGACGCAGTTTCGTCTTGTCAGCTAGTCAAATTCCTCCTGATTACATTTTCTTCAGACCGGCTTTAGGATAATGATTAAGTAGTCCTGCCTTTTTGATGTACTTGCAGAGCTTATTGGGATGATGCCCCAAGTGTAATTCTAGTAAATACTGACAGCTTGTTAGAAGTCCAGCTTGCTTTTTTTTTTTTTATATTTTTTTTTTTTTA
>VFFE01007601.1:1026025-1136507 GCA_008921705.1 Burhinus oedicnemus
TTCATTAAAGTAGTTTAGATCCTTCTAAACTCTTAAGTCTCTTTTTCTCTCTCTCTCTTGCCTCCCGAGCGGAGCAGGAGAGAGAGAGCATCTGTCGTTCCACCGGATTAGGCCAATTTGGCCCAAACCACGACAGATTAGTATTTCCCTAAAGTAGCGCTTGCCTTGCTCCAGTGTTTTTGGGTGTTTGAACAGTCCGCTGGTGAAGTGATGCTGGAGTTATCCACGTGGTGAACTGGAATGGGTTTTTCCTTAGTAAACTGCTTTCTGGGTAAGGCTGATTTTGAGCTGCAGCACTTTTCTAGCTGGCATATTTCTGTTAAATTGATTAAGATATGAACATGTTTCAACAAATTTTATGTAGTACACCAGAAAAGAGCAAATGTTAATTCTTTTAATATGACTAAGATCAAGAGCTTCTTGCTCATTAGCTGTTTTTTCTCTTTGTACTTGAGCAAATCTTTAGGAAAACTTTATTTTTGTTTTTGATATATGCTTCTTACCCTGGCCAAGCAAAAATGCCAGACTTCAGTTGTATCTTGCTGAAACTTATTTTCACCTTTTTTGAGAAGCGTTTCCTTCAATACAGTTGCTACTGTTCAGACAATAAGAAGGACGCTTTCCATCACTGAAACAAGCTGGCTTTGCATCTGCTCCTAGGAACAGCATCGTGCAGATGGCCTTAAGTTTGGCGCCTCTTTGTTCTTGCAGATCATTATTTGTTGTATCGATTGTTTATGCCATGTGTTTATCCTGGCATAATTTTTGAAAGAGCTGCTGTTGTTCAGCAGCGCAGTGCACAGTGCATCCATTCACGGGGTAAATCACTGCCGTCACTCGGCCGGTGAAAGAGGTGCCGCTGTTCTTTAGCTGCTGGCCTGGCGGCAGCATGCTCTCTGTGCCCAGAGTGGTTCTGGTCCCAGGTACTGAGATGCTTTCAGTAGCGTTGGTCACGTTAACGACAGTGTTGCTGGTACTCAGATCTCCGTGCACTCAGAACAGAGAGCCTGTCACCCAGGAAAATAGTTAGAGTTTAAGGAGAAGACAGGGCAGATGGTGCTGATCGGGCACAGGGTGTGAGAAGCATTGGTTTGTAAAGGACTGGAGCCTTCTATTTACTTATCCCTCTATTTTCCCACAGTTGTCCTTCCTAAACCACATTGATTCTTCTGTTTCCCCTTCCCTAAAGATCCCATAGCAGCTCTTACCATCCCAAGTTGCTCTCCTTGCACCTCATAGTAGGTGTTCAAGCCCCATATGCAGTAACAGCCCTCAGTCTGTGAGGTGCTCTGGAGGGCCTTTCCATTTACTCACCATGATGGGTCTCACAGTGGCCATAGGACTGATGGCTCTTGTGGGACACCCCAGCGAGTATTTGGGTTCTCCTACCCACTGCTGGTCTTCTGTGTGCCTTTGCATGTGGACATGAGCCTCTACCGCATCACCTCAACATTTTTCACCTTGTTAAGCATACTGGATGTAAGAATTTTTTCCATATGTCACAGAGAACGTCAGGAGAAATGTACCTTGAGTGCTTTTTTTGACTTGCACACTCTGTGGTGTGTCTCAACAATCCAAGTTAAAGTACCGAAAGAATTTCGGTACCAACAGCACTTCACCTCCCCTCTCCTTCTACCTTTATGGGGAAAAAAAGATGATTTTGGTGAGATGCTGTCAAACCATAAGTATTACTACATCCAAGAGCAAGATTCCTTACTGAGCAATGCAAACTAAAAACTGACTATTATAATATCTCTTGAAATTGCTCTCCTTAAGTCACTGGGCTTTAACTTTCACTTGATTTCTGCTCTAAGTCTAAAATTTGTTGGGCGGTCGTTAATCTGTTTTAACAATCAAAATTTTTATTAAATGTTTACCAGTGTCACTTTTAAAAATAATGCCTGCATCTTTAATATAACAATATTAAGTATGGCTATCCAAATTAAACCAAAGTCTTAGCTTGCCCTTAACTGGCTAAATAAACATGGGCATCTAGAATTAGCTAGTGAGATGTTTGTTTCAAACACGTAGCTTGCTGTTGTCAAAGTTTTCAGCAGGTGTAAAAATCAAGTGCAGAAAATATTGCTGCAAAAACCGAAGTCTTTCTTCAACTTCAGCAGATGTAGAGTGGGAAGAGTCAAGTAAATGAGAAATCAGTGTGATGAAATGAAATTTATGCCACATTTCAAATTTGACATCATTGGTTTAGGTCTGAAGTGAAAACAAATGAAAACAGCAATCACGAAGTGAAAACTACTGCCCCAAAGTGTGTGAAGGTTCTTGAATTATCTTAGCAAAGATTTATGGGGTTCTTTGTTTATTTGTTCAGAGGGAGGGATTTTGAAGTCTTCCTCAAGCTTTTTTTCCTCCTTCTATTGCCTTCTACACATTGCCCACTTGTTTTCATGAATAACAAAAAGACGTTCCTACCACAGAACATTAACTCTTGCTCAGTTTTTTCTTAAATTTGCTTTCTTCTGCATATTAATGGCATTGAAACGTGTGGTTTATGCGGTGCTGGATACAGCATGTTTGACTACTGACTCTGGTTGCCTAGAATACACTTGAATGATGGCTTAAGAGAGAGAACACGTACACAGTGATGGAAGAGCTGCTTAAGCACCACCTTTACATTTCCATCTGCCTAGTTTCTAGAAAAATATCCCAATTTGGGTTAATAAATGCAGGAAATAAGATCAGTTATATGTTAACAATCTAAGAAAAATGGAACAATGAAGCTGTCAAGGTTGGCTTTTTTTTTTTTGCTGCCCTTTCACAACTGTTTCAGGATACCTAGTAAGTATTGTGGCTACATGACACCTGCAACTCAATACACAGTCTGAATTCATCAATATTTTACGATTTATTAAATCACTATTTGTGATTATCTACTCATCTCATGGGTAGACAGTCTACATGTCAGAACTTGCTCAAGCTTGTCCTGCAGGCCTGTGGGAAAATCCTTAAAGGATTGTATCAAAGATACAACACTGAAGCTTAAAAATAGACGTTGCTTCTCAGAAGGAATTTGCTACTCTTCCAGATTTGTTACTCGCTGAGTCATGCTCTTATACACAAATACAGTGACCTCATCTTTACTGGAGAGAGTTGAAGCTGTTCAAATCATTTGCATTAATTTCACCTGCATCAGATGCAAAAAATATAAATGGATACACCTGTATTCATGCGCACGCTTTTTTTTTAAACCCAATGAGCTATTGCTCAGAAAATAGTATGTTTGTCATTAAAACAGGCGAAACTACTGTGTGTAGAGAGTTGTGCCTACCTGTACTTTTAAATTAATGTGTAAATGTCAGGAATTAAGCAGTTCAGTGTAAAGTAGCTCTAAACTCTAAGCAAGTCCAATCTTTTTTAAGGCTTAACAGATAAACCTTTTATTTCAAACACTTATTTGCTATAGCTCTGCTTGCATATATAAAATATAATAATCTGTGTAAATAGGTTTACAGTTTACTTATCATATGTTGCCTTTTTTGTGATGACTAAAAATGATTATAAATAGCACTCAGGACTTTGGGTGGATTACGGGGGTTGTCAGCCAAATAATTTTGCTGTCTCGTAATTGTTGATTTAGTGCCTGAAAGCAATTCATGGTATAAAAACACATCTCAATTTCTCAAAATTCAATTGTGATGTTTTAAACTTCTGGTCAGCCTGAAGCAAGTGCGAGGTATAGGTTTTGTGCTCTTATTCCACAGCTTGAACTGTGAGAAGTCAATAAATAAGATTTTTTTTTTTTTCAGAGAATCTATAGAAGCTTTATCTGAGTTTTTAAAAATTGTTGGTCAGGTTTTAGATCTGACTGATGAAATTACGATCCTGCAATGCCTTATTTTATATGTATAACTTTATGGTAGCAATAGGTTTTTTCAGATTATCCCCAAATCTGTCTGATTCTATTAATCTCTGTGTGGAAGTCGGTGTCTAGAGATGTACAGTAAAGAACTTGATGTTTTGATTTTTCTTGTGTGCTTTTAGGTGAGTTGTGTAACCTCATAACGCTGGATGTAGCGCACAATCAGCTTGAACATCTTCCAGAAGAGATTGGAAGCTGCACGCAGATCACCAACCTGGACTTGCAGCACAATGAGCTCTTGGACCTGCCAGAAACCATAGGTATGTGAAGAGGCTGGAGAAGAGATAAAAAAATGACCATTTCAAAATGCTCAGTAAGAATGGGTATTTGTTTGGTGACTGTAGAATGACTGGTGTTCAGCTCAAGGCAGCTTTGCACTTGAGATCAAAAACAAGGTGTGCGTATTACCTTAAATGTAATTTCAAGCTTTCTGAATTACATTATTAAATCTAGCTGTGCTGCAGAGTGCAGCATCATCTAAGAATGGGAGTTATAAGGGAAAAAAAAATCCATCGCTTCTGACTCTGATTTAAGGTGTTCTGTGGTTATAAATAAATACCTATAGCCTGGCTGTCCGTTCTGTAATGAAACTGAGCATATAAAGGAATAAAAGTCTGAAAGACTCTTAGTTGAATTGTAATACTTTGACAGATAGTTTTAACTAATGTCTTTGGCTAAAGAAAAATAGAACTAAAAAGAAAACTATTTTAAATGAATTCTGTATATTTTATGCTTTTCCATAGAAAGAGTAAAAAACCTTTCAAGTCCGCAAAGTCCATGTTCTAATGCAATAAAATACAGAGGATTTGCAACTTAGGTTGGAAATAAGACTGAAATAAACACTGTCCTCATCAGTTTCAGAATCTCATATAGGATGAAACAACAAAATATGACTTTTCCTAGTTAATTAAATCAATTTTAAACAGATGGCAGAGAAAGATGCATGCTGTGATTTTTAAAAAGACAAAAAACAAGGCCATCATGATTTTAAGCTCTTATTTGTCACCAGAACATACTTGGAAGAATGAACATTATCACTTAAACAATATTTATATTGAACATTTCGTTAATGTACTTTAACGCATAGTAAAATGAATGAGCAGAAGAGTGAGGAACCACTTAACCACACTCCAGCTTTTTTTCTAGCAGTAAATTGTTGAGTGTAGAGCTACTGTGGCTTTTTGTTTAGAAAGTTTGACCTGAACAGAGTTTACATTGATGAAGTATCCACTGGAGCTAAACTTCCTTCCTGGATTGATGATATTTTTAAACTCTGGAGATCCCGTTCCATCTGGAATTTGCATCTAACTTACACAATTCATAAGCACAGCCTTTATTTTTGTAGCTATTTTGTAAATCTTATTGAAAGTTGTTTTAAATAAAATTTATGTGTAGTGTACATGTCATATTTAGGAAGTGAGTTGTCTGGATAAACTGCTAATTATGGGAAAAATTCTCTAAGATGGTGTGAGATTTCAATTGTCAGGGCTCATAGACCACTATTGTTGATTCTTATGCAGAAAAGTAGTACGATTTACTGAGTGGTTTATTGACTGGCAGTCACTGAGCTTCTCAGAGGACCACAAAAATCTTATTTCTAATATGCTGCAAGGCTGTGCTTACAGGGAAAGGTTTTTGGATAGGAGAGGCACAAAGTTACTTAGGCAGTTAAATAATTTCTGATAGATAGGAAATTGCTGACGATGCAATCAAGAGAGTTTGGACTCATCTATTTCTTCAGAAAGTTATTGTAAGCTTAGGTGGTTTGTACTGAGTCAGGTTCATACCTGGTTGGACTGGATTTCTGCCTGTTTTCTTTTGTTTGTTTTTCTGTTGCAATGTCTTTATAGTTTTTTGAAGTTACTTATTTTTAAATGTACGTAGCTGTCTCTTTACATGCTTATCTGAGCTGTATATCTATGCTATATAGCTCAACAAACCACCAAAGGCAGATGAATAATGGCGAAAGGCAGCAGTGCGCCGTCGTGTCTTTAACCTCATACTGGTTCAGTTTTTGCTCCACTGGAAAATACCTGTTGTTCGTATTGACCAGCCTGTAGTAGCTGAGCCTTTCTGTTTAGAGTGAAAACTTAAAATCAGAAATAGGTATTTGTGCCGCATACAGTTCACAAAGAGCCAGAGCGGAATACTGAAGGGAAAAATTTTAAACTCTGGCTTAAATGATAATGATCAACCTACATTTATGCATGTTACAGAAAAGGCAGCCGTAGCCAGTTCAGCAACATTGGCTTTATTTCTTAGTCATCGCAGTTTTGGTTCAACATTAAAGCAAGTTGCGGCTTGATTTTTAGATTACAGCTTGCTCTTTGTGGTTAGGATTGTTCAGCGAGAGACTTTTGAGTACTGAGAAAAACCCAGCGAGTAAATGGCGCGTGGCGGCCTGGCAGGGCTGCGGCACGGCCTTTCCAGCCTCCCCATCTCTCGGCTCCACGTTCTGTCTCTTCCCCTACCCGTGGATATCTACCTGGTGGTTGGCACAACTGGCTGTTCCTGCAGCATTCACACGCTGCCAGCTTTCACTACGCTTAATATATAAGCGCTGTTAATGTTTTCCCCGTTCAGTCAAACTGAGGTGGGGGGGTCGCAGACCGGGTACAAAAAAGACCAAGCGCATTTGCTCATTATAAATATTTAATGTACTATGAGCCTCCTGTTATGGAACACACTTTCCATTACTGCCAGGTCTGTCCCCTCCTCCCCCACCGACACCCTTTTAATGGAGGCCTGCTTTTTTTCTTGAGAGGGATGTTTTTGTCAAGCTGCTTCGAAAAACAAACAGCTCCCTTCCTTTTCTATTTCTTTCTCCTCTCAAAAAGGACCCCTGCCCTCCTTTCCCCACCCAAAATCTTTGCAAAGTGCTTCTTAAATTGACTGCTGGACTATCTAACCAAGTTTTGGTTTTACCACAGAAAGATTTCTGGACCTGCCAATTACCAGAAAAAAAAAGAAAAAAAAAAAAAAAGGGGGGGGGGGGGGAAGGCTTGTTTTCTAACTAAGAGTACTGTGCTGAAACGTGGCGGAGCTGTGAGGAAGGGATGTTGGAGGGTGACATGCCGGGGAGTGGCAGGGAAGGGATTATGCATCAGCCGTGATTACAGAGGCAGCAGAGCCAATATACCCACTCTGTAAAAATACTGAGTTCTTGTTTCAACTAACACTTTATAAGCACACTTTTGTGCAGTAACAAATGTCGATTTTAGATATTAGTTGTCAGGAAGTGACCTAATGTCTTGCTTTATAGATATTGGCTTAATACATTCATATCTGTATTTCTGTTGATTGAAAATTGTAAAGTACTTTGTATATTAGATCACTTCCTGTAAGAAAAATGAGCTTTGTGGAACAGCTTAGCACATTCCAAGAGTCTCAAGTCTAGAATCAAAATCATAGTGGGATCTTAGCTGCTTAGTGTTTTAATTGCAGATTTCTGTGCCCCCCCATGTTTGGTTGGTGTTTTGTTGTTTTTTTTTTTTTTTTTTTTTGTTGGGGGGGCAGGTGGTGGGGAATTATGATCTACTCTTATTTACACAATGTCTTATCTTTGTATACTTAGCTGGGTCACTAATATCCAAAAGATATATATAAAAGAAGATGAAGAACATAACATCTATGTTAAAAATAGTAATTGGACTTTTGAAACAGAGAGAAAGCAAATTTTGGGTGGAGTAAATAGTTTCTTTGGATTACAAGCTAGTTTAGAAAGTTTTGTGCTGCAAATACTACATTGTGAATGTTCCCTCTTTGAACTTTTAATTTTATCATTCTGTACAAATGTGTTCACAATTTCTTATTTAAAAGCACAGAAATGCTTATTTGTGAGAGAAGTTCAACAGAAACAGGAATACAGCTTTTAAAAAAATCAGATTCTTCATGTGTTTTGTAATTTTCTAGTTTTGTGTGTTTACATGTGCAGTTTGATTACAGTCAAATGTGCCATATTCATGGACATTTAAGGCAACAGACATTTTAATAAGAAAAAGAATAGTCAGTTGTAAATGTTCCAAAATGATGCTTTAAAAGCACAAAAAATTCCGTCACTGGACACACTTTCCAGTGTCTGACATGGCACTGTTCCTAAGAGATGGTTAGGAAAATGAGAGGCATATTCAGAGCCCTGCGCTGTACTCCTGCCCCTCGCTGCAACGTGTTAGCTCAGAAGCTGAAATCCCAGCTCTCATGAAAGCAATTATTATGTGGTGTAGTTTTGCCATTTTTGCTGGTTGAAATTGTGCTACAAACTAGGCTTCTAACGCATTTAGCCCTAGGGTACCCCTGAGAGCACTGTTGTGCTTTTAAAACATATAGTTGATAAAATGTGAAGCCTTGTGACCAGAACCAGGCGTATGTAATTGGTACAGGTCAGGTTATACAAATTGTGGTTGAGAGCTTTAAGTCCCTAGAAGTCCTAGAGAAGAGAAGGCTGAGGGGAGACCACCTTCTTGCTTATAAGTATCTAAAGGGTGAGTTGAAGGAGGATGGAGCCAGACTCTTTTCAGTGGTTCCCAGTGACAGGATGAGGGGCAACAGGCACAAGTTGGAACATAGGAAGTTCCATTCAAACCTAAGAAAAAACTTCTTTACGGTGAGGGTGACAGAGCACTGGACCAGGCTGCCCAGGGAGGTTGTGGAGTGCCCTTCTCTGGAGATTTTCAAGATGCGCCTGGATGCAGTCCTGAGTAATGTGCTGTAGGGATTCCTGCGTCAGCAGGGGAGTTGGACTAGATGATCTCTAGAGGTCCTTTCCAGCTCTGAAAATTCCGTGATTCTGTAAAAAAGTGGAACTAGTTTAAAATGCTATTTTAAGTTTAGCAGGCTTAGCAAAAAACGGAGAAGTCTTGTTCTGAAATGTTTGACAAATGCACTGGTCCTGATGAGAACCCATCTGAGGACCTGCAGCACCCTCGGTGCTCAGGGGTGCTGTTCATACATGACTGATGGGTTTGATGTTACTAAATACTCGCCACTCTGATGGAGCAAAGTGCATAGGCTCTTGCTCAAGCTTTGATGGCAATATTCGTATTCTTAAAATTTAATCACATGCTTTAGTCTGTGAGCGTTCAGTACTTTGCAGGATCAGGCCCATTTCCATAGACTCAAGGTTTTGTTCTTGGACTGTGCTGTTAGTGAAAAATTTTTAATTAGATCCTGCTAGTATTGGGCAGTCACAATAAGCTCAGCATTTTCTTTATCTAGTGGAAAGCAGTGGCTCCCACTCTTTTATTCTCATTTTCAGGTTATTATAAGCCTTTGCTAGTTCTCATGGTGGTCTCATAAAGGGATTGAAGCTTATGGTTCTTGTTGGCTTCAATTCTAGACTTAGTAAATGTAAAGCAGTGAAATTGGCCAGAAAATAGTGAGTGGCAGGAGAGGGTAAGCAGGAAGCGGCTGCTCACTGCCTCCTCCAACGGCAGAACAGGCGGGACTAAGCAAAGCTGTGAGGTGTCAACCTCAAATGAGTTAAAAGTGGACTGTACTGCATGTGATGGGTAGGGAACACTCGGGTCTCAGTGTTCACACAGGTTGCTGTAGGTGCTAAAAGCTCACGGGGCAACGTGACAATTATGCAGAAGAAAAATGTATCAGTTGCTGCTAAATTTGGGAAGTCACTAAGCTACACGCTGTTGAATCTTCCCCCGGCTCTTGGGGAAGTTTCAGGGTGTGCTTTTCTTGTGTCCCTTTTCTTAGGTTCTTCTCTTGGTATCTGCTGTTGGGCTTTTTTTTTTTCCAAAGAGAAGATACTGGGTGGATCTCTGGCCTGAGTGCAATAATTGTCACATTCCTTAATTAGCTAAAATTATAAATGTATATCGATGTGTTATACATTGTATATGTTTACTCTATATAGTAGGGTAGACTGAAAAAATTAAACACATCTATCAGTTAGGAAAGGTTAATGTGGGGTTTTTTTTCTGCATTGCCAGTTAGGCATGAACTATTCTTACAATGTGATTTACATTTATATAAATCTTTAATTTCACAGAAAGGTTTTAAATAGTCAATTGAAAGGGAAAATAAGACTACCAATGAAAAATAAAATGAAATAAATTTTGTTTGCTTTGTGATACTGTATGAAGTATGTCTTGAGTAAAATGCAACACTTTCATTGATAGCCCAAAGTAAGCCCCAGCTGTTGCTTTTGAATCTGTTGCAATGTGAAGTGTTTTTGTATTTTTGTATCATTTTCAGCTAATTATAACATCCCTTTTTTGTTTTACTAAATAAATCTCCAATGCAAGCCCAATATAGTTAAATACATATGTACTGTTTTTCTGTAAAAATTAGGCTAGCTTCTGTCGGCTTAATTCTGAGTTTATTGATTTGATGTGTATTTACAAAAATATTTTTGTATTTTGGTTGGATATTCTTCCTGGTAAAATGAGGATGGGCACAGATTATATTAGTGAATGTACATATCATCACACAGTAATTAGATGCGGAGACCAATATGTACAGATATATTATAAATCCAGCTCAGCATTTTGAGAATGATTTATATACTGCAGAAAGAAAAAGCCCATAATCTTATTTTCTTCATGTAAGAAGCAAGCACGAGGGAAGAGTGATTCAAAGGAACACATCAGAATTGAGACAAGCAGGTCTATTAGTTACATGCATTTTAATGAATGCATGTTAGATGAAGTTGAATTTTCATAGCTTAGACAGTTTCAGAAACATGTCACTAAGAGTTTGTGCTCCCTAGCCTTATGCAGGTGTTGTGCGTGGTGCGTGTCAGATACTTGAGCCTCTGTCACTCGAGTTTTGCCAGCATCTTGTGCGAATCTTTCACACATTTGCAGTTGGCAATGATTATGGTCTTGAATGAGAGTTGAAAAACAAATAACTGTTGACATGGTCACGCTTTAGCCTTCATTTTGAAATAATGAGGGAAAACCTGTCTTTGGTTGATATTTTTAGTCTGAAAATAGAGAGGAATCTCTGCTCTCTTCAGATGGCATTTAAAGCAGTAAGGGTGGTAGAGATTAATTTTAAATTTGTTAAATAGCTTTCTAATAGATAACATCTTTTAGGAAAATTCCTAGACTTTGTATAAGGAGGTTAATGCACTTTGGTTTGAGCAGGACAAAAAATGATGGACCCTGCTGGTCTTGTAATTTTTGAGTCTGAATCTGCCTCCTACACTGCCTTGATATATCAGGAGGTATTGGTGGCTGGAAAGAAAAATTAAAATACAGTAAAAACCACTTTACTGTTAAACCAGTAAAATCCGGAGTTGATAACTCAAGCTTTGCCTTGCGTTCAACTATACCTTTGTATTTGGAAGAGTATAATTACATTTCACACTTTGGCTTTGGTAGTTGGTAGCAATGATCAGGAGGGATTCTCTTCTACAGTTTTCCCGAGTGGTTGTCCTCCCACCTCCATCACCTTTCTGTCCCCATTCCCAATTTTCCTAAAGCATCAGCCTTTAGCCAGAGCATATTGAACATTAGGGATGTTCCAGCCCTGCAGGTTATAGAAAGGATTTGACCTCTCTCGGATGATTGATTGGTAACACGAGTTTACATTCAAACGAATCTATAGGCTTTGGTTTAGGAAGCTCAGATGAGTAATGACTATGGGATTTTGTTCTGCTTTCCTCTGCAACATGCTCACCAAGATAATCTTCAGGATGTCTTGCTGGACCAGTCACATTGCACTGCCACAATGTTGGACATTGGCAGACATTGTCTTTGCTCTTGGAATGCAATTGAAGGTTAGAATGGTTTATCTGAAGCCTTTCGTTTTAGTCTACAGCTTTGCTTTCTGACAAGAGATTAGATTAAACATATCAACAGCTCCTTTCACCTAAAAATCTGTGAAACTGTTCAACAATTGTCATGGAGTACGGCCGACATCTGGAAAAACTAATATATAGTAAGTACAAAGTGTGGTATAGGCATCTTCTGACTTATGGCTATTTTAGGCTAGGAGCACTGTTGAAATATTTGAATGCAATGTTTAATCTCTATCCATAGCTAGACATCTCTAGCTTGTCTAGTCTCTCCTATACAGTTTTCAACTATTTTAAGGCCCTTAGGTCCCACCTGCTTTGTAACGTACTCATTGAACCTCTTTTGACTTTTTCTTCCATGTTGTCATCTTTGTTATTCTCACTACAAGATTAATGTGATGTGGTGTACTAAGCTTAATTCATATATGTTTTTTAAAAAGTGACATCAAGTTAGATTTTTTTTTTAAAACTTTTTTATTAATTTTGGATGTACCTCCTGCTTTCTATTTGTTTAAAAAAAGACATCTGGTACCTTTTGTATGCAAAACAGCAATTTATGTTTCTTAGGAAATCCCTTAGTGAATTCAGTACACTGCGCTCTATGAAATAATGTGTGGTCATGTAAAACATGCTCTTTAATAGGTGGCTACTCATTGTGTGCAAGGTTTAGTCAAATCAAAATCTAAGCATATTTATAGAAGTTAGACTGTCAGGAATACTTACTAGTGCCGTGTTGTTTGTAGCAGGTTCTTGCAATTATCTGTTGCGTGCTGAGGTTCACGTATACTTTTGATTATGATCTTAGGGGGTTTTGATGTGCACAGCTCTCGTACATGCAATTTGTATTTTTAATGTTATCTGCAGAAGAGTTCTCTAATGAACAGATTTTAAATTGATCTGATGCTTCTGGTTTATTTAGGAGAAAGCAACTGATCCTGATAGCAAACTAGCTTGATAAACTAAGTTATATAAACCAGACTAATTATTCCATCTTCTAGTAGTGATGCGGTAATATTTCACCCCAAGTAATTGACCCTACATCTAAGGATAGGGAATTTGAAGGATTATTTTAACTAAGGGAGGGAAAGAAAAGAGGTGTGGTAAATCTCAGAAGAAGAGAGCATTTGCCACTCCCTTTAGAAAGCACTGGTAGGACTTTGAATTAGGAATTTGGATTTCTTTATATTATTCAACATACCAGATCTTGTTTCTCTTGATTTTGAAATATTCAAGAAAGTGATGTATTGCTCCAACTTGGAGAACCACTTCAGGTGGTCTTTCTAAAAAGTGTGCTTTTGTAAGCATATGCTTTATTTCCAGTCTTCCCTTCATTCTGGGATTCACAAACACCTGTTTTTTCTTTGAGTAATATTTTTGAGATATCTTTAATAAAGAATTTAATTTAAACCATCTATTTAGAGTCCTTTTATAATAACTGAGTTTAATTTAGTGTTTCTGGATTTGCATGTTTCCAAGTAATTTTTAATTAATTTCTGTGTAAATTAAACAGCTAACCCTGAGAGAGACATGCAGTCACTCCAGTGAAGTGATTATGAATTCTGCACTTAAGTTGCTTCAAACCTGAGAGCTGGACAAAGCGGAGCCCGCTCATGGCATTCGTATGCTTTGCTGGTGAGAAAACAGACCTGAAACAAGGTGGTAGTGTGAAACCTGATTCCCAAGAGTGACTGTTCACACCAAAAATTGAACTAAAACAAATTTTCAGTGACTTTCTTAGACCTGGCATAAGTTTAGGGCTTAGTCAGGCTTAGTATCATATTTTTAGAAGTACCGATGGATGGGGCAGTTGAGTTTACAAGGTTTTTTTTGTAATGGGTTTTGTAAGAAAACAAATCAGAAAGGTTTTTATTTGTTGCTTTTTCTGCTAGTAGCTGTTTTTCAGTTGTGGTTACCAAACTGTTCACATTTGTGAACATCTAGTGCTGCATTTTCTGAGTCACTCTACCTGTGAGAGGCTGTTTTAGAGGAACCACTGAAGTATGGTTTCAGTAATAAAAGTACAACCGCAAATGATCCTGGTGACTGAGTTGATCATGATCAGTTGTTACCTTCCTCGCCTTATTTCTTAGACTTAACCCCGTCACAGAATCACAGAATGGTAGGGGTTGGAAGGGACCTCTAGAGATCATCTAGACCAACCCCTCTGCTAAAGCAGGTTCACCTACAGCAGGTTGCACAGGATGGCGTCCAGGCGGGTGTTGAATATCTCCAGAGAAGGAGACTCCACAGCCTCTCTGGGCAGCCTGATCCAGTGCTCTATCACCCTCAAAGTAAAGAAGTTTTTCCTCATGTTCAGATGGAACTTCCTGTGTTCCAGTTTGTGCCCATTGGCCCTTGTCCTGTCACTGGGTACCACTGAAAGAGTCTGGCCCCATCCTCTTGACACCTGCCCTTTAGATATTTATAAACATTGATAAGCTCTCCTGTCAGTCTCCTATCCTCCAGGCTAAACAGACCCAGGTCTCTCACCCCTTGATGAATCCATGTTGACCACTCCCAATTACCTTCTTTCCCTCCACGTGCTTAGAGATGACATCCAGAATGAGCTGTTCCATCACCTTTCCAGGGATGGAGGTGGGGCTGACTGGCCTGTACTTTCCCGCATCCTCCTTCTTGCCCTTTTTGAAGACTGGAGTGACATTGGCTTTTCTTCGGTCCTCAGGCACCTCTCCTGTTCTCCGTGACCTTTCAATGATCGCGGAGAATGTCTTTTCAATAACATCTGCCAGCTCCCTCAGCACTCATGGATGCATCCCATTGGGGCTCATGGATTTGTGGGTGTCGAGTTTGCCTAAATGATCTCTAACCCAATTGTCCTCGACCAAGGGAAAGTCTTCCTTTCTCCAGACTCTTTCTCTTACCTCCTGGGATTCCTGAGGGCTGGCCTTAGCAGTAAAGACTTCAGCAAAGAAGCCATTCAGTAACTCTGCCTTCTCTGTATCCTCTGTCACTAGGGCACCTACCTCATTCAGCAGCAGGCCCACATTTTCCCTAGTTTACCTTTTGCTACTGATGTACTTGAAGAAGCCTTTCTGGTTGTCCTTGACATCCCTTGCCAGATCTAATTCCAAGTGGGCTTTAGCCTTCCTCGTTGCATCTCTGCATACTCTTACAACGTTCCTATACTCCTCCCAAGTGGCTAGTCCCTTTTTCCACATTCTGTAAACTTCCTTCTTCCATTTGAGTTTTTCCAGAAGCTCCTTGCTCATCCATGCAAGTCTCCTACCTCCTTTGCTTGATTTCTTACTCCTAGGGATGCACTGATCTTGAGCTTGGAGGAAGTGGTGCTTGAATATTAACCAGCTCTCTTGGACTCCTCTACCTTCTACAGCCCTAACCCATGGGATTCCTCCAAGTAGGTCTTTGAAGAGGCCAAAGTTAGCTCTCCTGAAGTCCAGGGTTGTAATCCTACTTATTGCCTTGCTTCTTCCATGCAGGAACCTGACTCCACCAGCATGGTCACTGCAGCCAAGGCTGCCCCCAACCTTCACATCCCCAACCAGTCCTTCTTTGTTAGTACAGGGTCCAGCAGCACACCTTTCCTCATTGGCTTCTCCACCACCTGTGTCAAAAAGTTATTGTCAATGCTCTGCGGAAACCTCCTAGACTGTGCATGCCTGGCTGTGTTGCCTTTCCAGCAAATATCAGGGTGGTTGAAGTCCCCCATGAGAACCAGGGCCTGTGATCATGAGGTTATTTCCAGCTGTCTGTAGAAGGTCTCATCGACTTCCTCTTCCTGATCAGGTGGCCTGTAGTGAACACCCACAACAGTGTCACCCATATTAGCCTGCGCCTTGATTCTTACCCATAATCTCTTGACTCGATCTTCATCCACTCCAAGGCTGAGCTCGATACATTCCAGTTGCTCTCTCATATAAAGAGCAAATCCACCACCTCGCCCTGCTGGCCTGCCTTTCCTAAAAAGTACATAGCCATCCATGACAGCATTCCAGTTATGCGAGCTATCCCACCTGTAATTGCAATGAGATCATGGCCCTGCCGCTGCACACGGATCTCTAGTTCTTCGTGTTTATTCCCCATGCTGCATGTGTTGGTGTACAGGCATTTCAGAGAGGTAATTGAGCGTGCAGGTTTCCCTGGAGGGGTGCAGGAGAATCCACCATAGCCAAACACACCTTTGAGGTGGTTGGCCTTCTGGTTCTCGTCTTGGGCCTTCTTGTCTTGTCTACGTCAGCGGAGTGCCTAATATGGTATCATCTCAGAAACCAGTAGCTGAACTGGAGAAGATGGAGATGGGTGCAGGCACTGTAAATCAGCTCAGAATATGAGTATCAGCTAGGTAATCATGAGCTCGGGGAGCTGTAAGTGGGATCATTTTTGTTTGTGCCATGTGCAACGTCTGCCGTTTAGGAACTTGTAACGATTTCTGGTTTAAAACAAAGTTTGTTACTTGGCGGCTGGAGAGCAGGCAAGGCCCGAGTGTGTTAGTCAGCTGCCCGGCGACTGGCCCATGGACTGTGGAGACAAATATTGACATCATTGTACTGGACATTAAACCTGACCCTCCTCATGTTTAAAACTCTGGGCATTCCTTTAAAAAAAAAAGGGGGAGGGGGAGGGGTGGTAAGTTTTAACATGCTGAGCCTTGTAAGGATCATCCTGTTTTGTGAAGAGGAGACTAAGATCTGGCTTGTCCAGCATGTGAAGTGGAAAGCTGATAAGGGTTTTTCTCTGTGATACATTCACAATGAGGTCTGAATGTGAACTCTGATGAGGATGAAAAGATATCCAAATCTTGTTGACACAAGACTAGATGGCAATAAATTGGCTGTAAATAAATTCTGGCTTGAAATGAGACGGTGGCCCATACTGCCTGCATCAGCTGGGTGCAGGACAGCCTTTCCAGGAGCGGTGGGAGAGGTGCTATGGTGAAGCTCCAGCTGAAATCTTGCTGCTTTTGTTGCAGTTCTCAGGAATAACTGTATTTAGTACTGTCGTGTGTAAAACACTCACAAGGAGCATGGTACACACAGGACATGTCTTCCATTGTACCTGTGGCATGTCTTTCCTGTGGAGGAGAAAGATAACAAGGGGAGAAAAAGTGATGAAGTTCTATTGAGAAATGCTGCTTATGATAAGAAAAAATTAGTGAGAGCTGCTATTTGTGCCTCCTTTCTGGTAATGCCATGAGGATAGCCAACGTGTGTCATTCTTTCCTGGAAAATTACGGTACAGTTTGACTCTCTCTTGTTTAATTTTTCTGAAATGCCACGTTGCTGGTAGGAAGAGAGCCGTATACATACAACCTGTGCTCACAATCTGGGAATTGGCATAGTGACATTGTATTGCTAAGCAACAGTTGGCATCATGCTGTCTGCTAGAGCCGTTCCCCCTTCGTCCTCTTTGAGAATGCCTGGAAAATCAAGATCGGCATCTAGCTCAAGGTTTAAGTAATGAAAAAGAATAGTAGATTGATACCTTATTTTGTGCAAAGTTTGTAATTCATTTTGTAAGTAAAGCTTTAAATACCAATTCAGAGAAATGCAGTCAGGATATGCTTTGTTCATTCCTAGAACGGTGAATCCTTAATGATCTTGGCACCTTGTGGTAGGATGTGTATTGTGTGAAGTGAGGCCAGTTTCCTATAGAGCCAGCAATGCCAGATCTCACCAAATACGGCATGAAATTGCTACATTACCTACAAACGTGCATCTTTATGCTAGTGGATTGTAGGATCAAAATAGGTCTTAATTATTCTCTTTAGCATGTATACGCACTATAGGATGAGAGAGCAAGCAATATTGGTAGCCCTGGGTTTTAATGCCTGTTTAGGTTAAGGGAAGACTGACTTTGCTGCTTCTGCAAAAGCTAATTGTATACTTGCTTAGAAAGAAAGCACTTAAAAAATATAAATAAAAATCCCAATGGGGAGATACTACTAGTTAAGCAGCTCTGGGTGACTAGCTCTTGTTTTAACTTTTGTTTCGTTATTGACAATACCAAGTGAAATTTGTTGCTAAGCTTGTTAGCTAAGTAGCTGATATTTGTCAGATCAATATCGTGATTTATAAGACCTGGATACTTTTTGTTATGTATAGGTTTTGGGGTTGGTTGTGTTTGCAGTTTTTTTTTTGTGTGTGTGTGTGTGTTTTGTTTGTTTTTACTTTCACTCCTCCTGTCAATCTCCATTTTAGTAACTACAGTGCATCATAGAACATTCCCAGTTTCCATTTTTTATTAGCTACGCTCCCAGCTACTCAGTCGTTCTTACAGTCTATTTTGACCAGGCTGGAGAAGTTCAAGAAAGAGGTATTTTGCCACTTCCTTTGTTGAGACTTTTCCTCCGTCTAGCAGATCCCATTGTAGTATTTGTATTAATTTTAATTTTCCATTTCGTTTTGTTTTGTTTCATCCTTTGCTTCCAAGCTGATTTCATATACTACATTTGGTTCTTCCTTTGCTGTGTTCCAGTAACCTTTGTATAAGTACCTATGTATAGACATTAATATATCCTTCATTTAATGAGTAGTTAGACTGTATGTATTAAGCTCCCTTCATATTTTTAAATTCTTTCTGGTTATTCTTGCTGCTATTTGTTGAATATTATGTTCCTGTTCTAATGTGTCTTTCTCGTGGTTCAATTTGCAGAACAAAGGTGCCACAAGTGGTTGTAAAAATGAGTGTAAAATAGCGAATGTTTTGCAAGGGACCGATAGACTGATCGTGTGAATCTGTTCATAAGCTTCCGTGTTTTCTAATCATATGGATAAGCCGTAAGACTAAGCACTGTTCTTCAAACTACTTCCCAATTGACTTTTCAGTGAAGTTCAAGGCCTTACTTCAGGAGGGTCTTAAATGCCACAGTACCATATAGTTCGAAGATACCCTTAAGCAGTTGATTTTGGTCTTGAGTACTTTTTAGATGTTAGAGGTTGGAGCTAAAAGGAACTTCAGATGGGAAAGTTTTAAGTTCCTCAATAGTTTTTTTTCCTGACAGAAATACCTATCAACTGGGACTGTTGATCTGGCAATATTCAGTAAGATTTTAAACATGCATTATTGTCCAGATTTTTGTGGACTTCCTCCAGACTTTTCCTTCAGTATCATTCAGAAAACTTGGAAGTTTTTTTTTCTATCACTTCTTAAAGACTTCGTTGCTTTTGGAGGATGGTAAAGTTTTTTTTTTTCCGTGTAGAGAAGATTGTTTTGCCAGGACCAGAGCTATGTGATGTATGCCCAAGTTCTGGTAGTATGACTCATGACATTGAATGATGCTATCTGTAATTTTAAAGTTATTTTGGGGACATCTGGAAAATCATCAAGTTGTTTGTTGGTAGGAAGATCAGGATAGAAGGACATCTACAATAGGACACAGGCCTTACCATGTCACGCACAGCTTAAGAAGAATATGTCATATGCACAATGTGCTCCTACTGCATGGTTGACTTCAGTGTTGGAAAGCACTGTAATCTGTGAATCTACTGTTTTGGGATGATAGCTCTATTTCACCGTATGTAAAGTTTGAAGTATGGACTGTGAGACAACAGAAGAATCAGAAGTCAGAGTTTGTTCTGTGCCTTTATGTTAACCTAATGATATATTAATAAATGTTTCCTACCTGTAGGAAATCTGTCCAGTCTAAGTCGTCTTGGCCTGAGGTACAACAGGCTGTCAGCAATTCCGAAGTCTTTAGCAAAATGCAGTGAACTTGATGAACTGAACTTGGAGAACAACAACATTTCTACTTTACCAGAGGTGAGAATTAGAGGGAATGGATTTGGGAGGGGATGTTGTTGTAGGGCATTGGTGTTTTGTAGAGGGACTGGTACATGTGAAATTACTTCAGCTTGCATCACAACTGTGAGGAATACCCTCCACATGCATGTAATGTGAAATATTGCAATTCTGTACATATTAGGTGCGTGTAACAGTACAGAAGAACTGATGTCATACAACTTCAGTCAAAAGTGGGAGCAATACATGTGATTGTGTTTGCGCTCCTGTCTCTTTAGAAAACCTTAAATAAGGAGTCTGGGTTCCCACCATTCAAGCTAGATAACAGCTTCTCAGTGTTTCTGTTTCATGGAGGTAGGGAAGAAGTAGAAAAATGAAAAATGGGATATCTCTTTACGCATCTAATTGAGGCAAGAATGACCTTTAAGAGAGTGTGTAAAGCTTCTCACAGCTACATTTTCTCATTCTAATGTGGAAAAGTGTGCCGTTGGCACCAATGGTATATCATCTGGCAACTCATTGATACACCTTCCATCAGTTATGAAAAATAAAAATTTACTTCATTTTTCAGTTTCCAGCGACTTTGTGAGGATCACAGGAGAAAGGGGAAGAGAATCCGTTTTCTTGCTTCAAGCTTAGTGTGGGACCAAGGAAAATGTCCATAGTTAGAAGTTCTTGAGCCACCTTGTCAGTCTCTTCAAGAAACGTGTTCCCTGAACAAAGTGCTTTGTTAGCTATGGGGTGGAGAGGCATCCTACTCCCTAGTGCAGCCATACATTTTTCTATACTCCTTCCCTAGAGTTCTGTGAAATGTGCCCCTGTGGACTCCAGTTTCACAGTCCTGGATATCTGCTGTAGTTCCTTACAGACCATTTTTTAAATAACAGCTTTGATGTCTGCAGACTTCGAAACTATTTAAGCTGTCAGTTATACCTTTCATCCTGATTTTCCTTTCCGTAGTTTCTTGAGACTCATTTATCAGGACAGCAGAGTGTGAGATGCTCAGCTGCATACTTTTGGTGCTAGTAAACATTTAGAGAAAATGTTTGACTTTTAAGCATTACTGTCTTGGCAGAGTTGCTCCAATGACAGGAAAAAATCTGATGTGATTGTTTCTTATTTTGGATATTTCTTCCATTGCTTTAGAACTGTTTGGAGATGAAGGCTTTAGGACACAACATAGAGTGTATACTCTGTTCTGTTTTAATGATGGGCCAAACTGCTTTTCTAAGCTGTTGGGTTTTTTGTTTGTTTGTTTGTTTTTTTAATTATTAGTATCAAATAATTAAAAAATCTGTCTGAAACTTACATAGGAAACTATAGGCAGAAGAAAAAAACCAAAATGCATTTGGATTTAGGCAAAGTATTCATAGTAACAAAGTGCAGCAAGTAAATACTTTCTTTCAGATAAATTTCTGAACTCAGCAATGATAAACTGAAAACAGAGCATTTAATAAACGTTTGGGTAAAACTATCATTTAAGAAAATGCTACTGACTGAAAGCCACCAAGCTGCTTTTAAGATGAGAGCTAAGCTAGCGCACCCCACCCAGACATATTATAAAAGCAACTACGGTATAATTACAAAAAGCTAATGTGAGGGATGAAATATGTTCAGTCGTAATACAAAACTCTGACTGTGCTGCCTTCTTCACGTGTATTTGCCAACAATATGTTAACACTTAAGCTGCTACCTTGCAGAAGTGTATAGTTTATACTGTAATCTGTTTAAAGTAAAACGTTCTGTGCTATAATACAAAGAGTTGTATTTGTAGAATAAACTTCTGAATTTCAAAACATAGTTGAAGCTGCTGACACAATGCCTAATAAATATTTTATCTTAAAAGGATGGGCTGGGAGAAGGCAGCACTGCCACAGCTCTCATAGATATAAGAGCATTGTTCTCTTTGTACTGCCAAAGCTCTCTTGCTTCCCTTCAAATGTGTTTAATTACTCTAGGCTATTAGAGTGTATTAGCTAACATATTTTTAATATTTTTTTGTATGGAAGCAGACTTCAAAAATGGCTTTTTGAAATGCCAAGATCCATTTGAAACAATAAAGTGTGTTTGTAACAGAGCTCAGGGACTGCCTAAGCCTAGGACAAAGACTATCTGTTAATTAAAGTATAGCTAGAAGCAGTATTTCCTAATCAAAGGTTATACTAGTTAATGATGAGGTTAGATTAATACTGAGTTGAAGATCCATTATTTTATCTTTAGGGAGGAAATTGCTTCACTGATATTTGCTGAGATGCCTCCAGAATTGTATTTCAGTGCTTAAAGTTATAGCCATGGCATGTAGGCAAGTCCCTATCTGATCCTGTTTTATTTACAGTACTGTTAATGAACTATTTAGAAAAGTAGACAGAGCTTTCCTGGTGAAACAGCAAAGCCATATTCTTAGGGCTTTTACAGTGAATATAGCACTGAATTGCAATCCAGAAATACTGACATTAGGAATATGGTTGGAATCTTTATCTCGTTACTGCTCATTCCTGATTGCAGATGTTGTATTATTTATGGTATGTAATGCCACGCATAAATCTCCAGTTTCTGTAATACTTAAGCAAATAGGGCTGAATTCAAGTTGGCATAGTAATAAGCAAAGGTGACACTTCAGCAGTAATTTAGATCTCATTATTCATCCCCACAGTTCCAGCAACGTGCTTGGCACGTAACTAACAGATAAACTCTGAGATCTGTGCTGCTGAGATTGTTGAATCTAATTAGATTGCATAGTGAAATGAGACTCTGGATTCAATGGGCAACCATTGCTACCTAGTTTAACTCCAGGCTCCTTACTTTTTATTTCTTGGGGGGCCCAGGGCAATAAAAAGAAGTGGAGAAGTAACTATTTAGGAATATTTAGGAAACAGGAAAAAAAGTGGAACTTCCAAAACTGCCTTCCCTTTCTTTTTCTCTGTCCTGCCTGGTTATCTTGAAACTGTTACAGCCTGAAAGGAAACTTCTACCAGATGTGTTCACATTATGGATTGTTATTACATAACAAAGATTTGTACTGGAAGTATCGAACACCAGTTTGAAAAACGGTTCGTGTAGTTGATAATTCTCTGGGTGCCTGAGCAGGCATCAAAATTGAGTGAGCTGCAGTTGGGTGGTGTTGGCCGAAGCTGGACTGTTTAGGATGGACTCGCTGCTGACTGCGCCTGCCAGCTGCAGCCCCTGCCCTCTTCAGAGCTGCCCAAGATGTAGTAATGTGTTACTAAAAAAATTTCTTTTGGAGGAGAAGAGAGTTACAAAACTGCCTGAACTTGCGCTTTTAAATGTGGTACGTTTGGGGTTTTTTTTTGTATCTGGTAGTATGTTAGGAGAAAGGGGGAAATAAGGTAAAGGCTGACGACTGTGAGCAGAGATTGTTGCTGATGGAAGTTTTATCAAATTTAACACTGGTTTATGTGTTGCAACACTTATTCAGAGGATGGACTTGGGCGGGAAAACATTTCTAATTAGACCCATGAGGGAAAAGAGATGTATTCAAATAAATCTGTCCTAAGTTCCTGGGTGGTTTTCTTCTCTCTACAGGGTCTTTTATCCAGCCTTGTCAAACTGACTAGTTTAACACTGGCCAGGAACTGCTTCCAGTCCTATCCTGTGGGTGGCCCGTCCCAGTTCTCCACAATCTACTCTCTCAATATGGAGCACAACCGCATCAATAAAATCCCCTTTGGAATTTTTTCTAGAGCTAAAGTATTAAGTAAGCTGAACATGAAGGTGAGGCACAGAAACATGCTACTGTGTATAAAATCAATGAGGAGCACTGTTTGCTGCTCCATGAATTCTGGCAAACTTAATGATATAAGGAATGAATTGATCACGCTGAAGTGGATACTGCTGCTGTCACGTATAGAAAAAATTGTGTATTAGTTTAAAAATGTACTAGCAAGATGTTATTGATTTGTCTTTATTTTTGTTAGTTAAGCTTTTGTCACAGTTTCTTAAGTTTGAACAATGAAAATAAAAAAGTTGGTTGCAAAGTTCTTGAATATTAACATTGGACACAAGCATGTAGAGTACCTTATTTCTTTCCCCCTGCACTGTTACAGTTTAGATTATAAACAAAATTATGTAAAATATCTTTTTTGAATATATTCTTTCCCAACCTAAGTTTGGAGACTCTTGGCAGTAGTTGTAGAGCACAGGGAAAGAACCTTTAAGTCTTTTAAAGAGATGATGTTTTTCTATGAATGGGTTTGTTTGAAGAAAGGACAAAAAAAAGTTTTAACTACTGGGATGCATGATATCTTCATAATTACGTACTTCTAATTTTTCCACTTCAGTTCATATTAGTAACACAGAATCAATTCTGTAACTCTAGACTGGGACTGCTTATTGTGTTTGGAGGAATTTTAAAAATATTTGGCCAATTATCAACACTTTATTCTTCTGATTTAATTATCGACTATTGTGTTATGAAGTATTTGTGAGCAGTTTGTTTAATCTCTGAGATGCCTTGCTTGCTTCTTGCAAATGCAGACCGTAAATGTTTGATATGTTAAATCACAGGACAATCAGCTGACCTCTCTCCCCTTGGACTTCGGGACTTGGACTAGTATGGTAGAACTGAACTTAGCGACTAATCAGCTCACAAAAATCCCTGAAGATGTGTCTGGGCTTGTTTCTCTTGAGGTGAGACGAGTATAAATGAACAGCTAAGTGAATCCTTGCAAACAGGCGTTCTGTACTTCAGGTTTAAGTAATATTACTTTTGGGTTAAATAAAGCCAAATAAATATGTGTATATATGCTGTTTAAGTGGATGTGTTGCATCTGTTTATGGTTGTTGTCAACAGTTTTTATAATGTTGTTCTTTAGGCTCTAGATGAGTGTCTGTGCACAAAGGGCTAAGTACATATATATTTTTAACTATGTAGAAAGAAAATTTTTCTCAACAGAAAGTTAGTGTTGTAAGTGAAATGGCACTGAACTCAGTTCAATTCCTGGAGAGACCAGCACGGAAACAGCAGGGATCAAAAAACCGTAATGAAATGGTCTACAGCCAGAGGTGGCTTGAATGTAGCACTGTGAACCTTGTAGGCAGCCGGGTGGGAATTCTCAGCCTTTGAGGGGGAAGAATTCGTAGGTTGAAACCGTGAACTAAACCTGTTGTGTCTCCTAGTCCTGTTTCCTAAAGTACCATCAGCAGAGACAAACTTAATTGCCTTGGAGAGACATAAAGATAGAGGTGCTTGTTCGGGCTGTTGAGGGGACTTCGTAGCCTCTGTGAGTTGCTGGGAAAAATCCATTAAAGTACAATAGCAAATGGCATATTGAAATTGCAAGTTTACAGTGTGATTGCTGCTCCGAATAATTAAGTCAAAAATTATGTGCCAGAGTAATAGCTACTTAGTAGCCCAGTTCCCTTTAAGTTAAGGCTGTGATTGATGTGATTGGGAAGTTAGTAACCTCTAACAACTGGATTTGGCGGTGGTCTGCCAGCTGCCAAAGCTGGAGAGCTGCACAGTCCACAGACTATTTTTCTCTGTAATTAAAGAGTCAAATACAAAGAACTGTTTGGGCAGTGTTTACACAAAAGTGAAGGTTCCCACAGCAGTGCTAAGTCAGCTGCATTGCGTGTAGGTAATATTTTCTGTTCCTGCCTTTGTTTCTTGATATGCAATTAAAATGTTACTATTCTTATAATTTGGTGTATTTCGTAGCACATAAAGGGAGGCCACTGAAATACTGCTTGTGCTAATGCTAAGATTTTGGCTTTTAATAATTTTGATTTTCACTTTGATTTTTAGCCTTGTTTTCTATCCTGTTCCTGCTTTTGGTGTTTCTATGTTAACGAAGCTAGTGAGAGTTGGGACTGCTAGAAGTCAGGCGTTTGCAACCTTGGCTGGCTTAGCGGGGAGCTGTGCGTGCCTAGCATGAGGGTCCACGTTGGGTGCTCTTTCACATCCTTGTGTTTCCATGTGCCTTGTTAAATAACTAGATAATAGCATTGTTTAATTGGTAATTAATTACCTTACTGCTTTCTGTGTTATGAGGCTTGATTACTTCTAAGGACTGTTAGACTTCTCCAGAGGAAATATAGTGTACTAGTGTAACCCCTGGTAACTTGCTTGTAGTGTAATGAATAACTCTGCTAAGTGACATTGCAAATAAGGATACTTTTCTTGAGCCTAGAATATTTATAATGCAACTTAGAAAGGAGGAGAAAAACAAGAGGATAACACTCTAGCAGGGGCGGGTGCGTGATAGGATACCATTTTGAAAAGCCAGTGGATATCTATGCAGTGTTCTGCTTAGGTGCTCTGATCTGTATGTTTACTTGCTGCTGCTCCTAAGCAAAGGGACACAGGGAGAAGAGGAAGTACTAAGTTTTTTAAGGAGGACTTGGCAAGCCCAGCAAATAATGTAAAACATGGTTATAAGATAGCTATAAGGAAGGATAACAAAATGATAGGGAAGTCCAGAAAGAAATTGTTTTTCTTTGGTTATTCTAAGGAATAAGGTGTTCTTTGGTTTTGCTCTGCATTTATTATTATGTAAAATGATATTTGAAAGAATTCTGTCATAAAGCTATGTATTTTTATCATTAAAGACTTTTAAAAAATTATGTTAATCACTGATTTTATTCTTTATCTTTTCACTTTGCTTCCATAATTTGAATGTAGGCTAATCTTGGACTTCTTTGCTTGAAAATATAATGAGATGCTGTCTTAATTGTTACTTACTAATTGTGTTGCTGAAATTCTATGTGTTTGTTTTGGGGTTTGTTTTTTTTTTTTTTTTTAGGTTCTTATCTTGTCAAACAATCTACTAAAGAAACTTCCCCATGGAATTGGAAATCTACGGAAACTCCGAGAGCTAGATCTAGAGGAAAACAAACTGGAATCCTTGCCAAATGAAATAGCTTACCTCAAGGATCTGCAGGTGAAACAATAATGGGCTGAGATAAACATCTTACGTCCTTTATTTACACCATGCTGATTTAATTACAGCTAGTTTGATGAGGGAAACTATTTGGGACTGGACATAGAACCGAAAGTTAAGAATCTTGTGCAACTTCATCCACAATCTGTTACCACTAATTCTTTCCCAGATTTATCAGTTAATACTGAGCAAACAAATTTTGACGAGTTTGACTGTTGTACCACGAGTACAATACTGCCACAGGACTAGCCTCTGATTTCAGTCATGTTCATTAAAACTTTTATATTTAGGCATGTATTTTACTATGCACTATTTTATTTTTACATTTAGTGGTGCTTAATAGAGGTCAGAAATGTTGTTGAAGGGTAGACATTTTTTTGTTCAAATGCTGGAGAGTAGAACCCATCAATTTATCAGCTATGTATCTTGTTACTTGCTGTCGTTCGAAGCAAAAGTCATTGAGTTAATTTTTAAAAATGTGTTTTTCCCTTAGAAATTGGTTCTGACTAATAATCAGTTGACCACCCTTCCCAGAGGTATCGGTCACCTTACCAATCTGACGCACCTTGGGCTTGGAGAGAATCTTCTCACACACCTTCCTGAGGAAATTGGTAAGATCCCTTTTTCTGGTTTTATGCAGCGTGCCTGAGCCAAAGCAGTTACTGACACAGAAGATAGGCATCTACTGTGCTCTTAAGTAGAGGCCACAAAATTCATGTGAAACTTCTAGATATGCACAACCTGGTGTGAAGCATGTGCCACAGGAACAGCACTACAGGGTATGATCTTTATCTTGCTGAACTGTAGCAAAACAAATGATCTAGCTTTTTTCAGTTCTCCTGTAGAAAGCTGCTGAACACACACTAACCTGGAATAGTGAGATTCCTTTTCTCTCCAGATTCTCCCACAAGTTCTGCATTATCAGTCACTCAACTTCATAAACCTAATTCTTGGAGAGAGGTCTGTGTCAGAAGGGAAATGCGCTGGTCCTACTGTAATTCTATGGTGTAGACAAAACCTTGTGTAAGGTGTAGCCTAGACAGCTGAAGCAAATGTTTCTGCTGATTCACATATGCTGTGATTTTCTACACACACTCCTGTTTGTAGGCCACCATATTATCTTTCACCTCGATGAGATAAGAAAAGGAAGTGAAGAGGAGGAAATCTCCAGAAAGAGAGGGAGGAATAGGATTCTTTTTGTCTACATGAGACATCCAGAGTAAATGAGATTCAGAGCACCTGAAACTGAGAGTCCCCGTTTCTTTTATAGTCGGTCACAAGTACCTCCAGAGCATGATTCTGAGCACTTAAGTTAAAATCTTAAAGTTAGAGCTCGTTATGGAGGAAAAGATGATGGGAGAAGCTACACAAAGTAAAATATGGTCAGAAACAGTGATGTGCAGATGGAGAAGGCTAGGACACGGTCTGTCTCTTCCAGCATCTTTAGTGAAGACCCGTTACAGCTTCTGCTCATCTTGTATATGCCTCAGTGTGAGAAGGGCCTAAAACAATCTAAATATGGAGCTTTGTAATTTAGTTCATAAGTTAGTAGAGAGCGTTTGGATGCTGTGGAAATGAGCTACAGAGTTAAAGTATGTAAGTAAACTTGAAATACTATTGTAGGAGTACAATTTGGTTATTAAAGCTGGTTGTCTTAACAGATTAGAGAATAGTTAGCTATTTTCAGATGTCACTGGTTCATCTAAAGTTACCAGCTATTTCCCCATTATTTCTTAGCCTTTTCTTTTTGGTGGTTTTCCATGCCTTGAGCCTTGCTACTGCTTTCTCTTGGGCAAGGCGTAATAGGTTTTTTTAGGTTATAGGAGATGTTTAGGGTATATAATATTGGAAAATGGGGAATGTTTTGAGGAGGCCTTGTGCATTTGGAGTGTATTTCAAAGATATGGATCAATTTTGATATTTGATTGCTGTGGAGGAATGCAAGTCTTAAGAGAGAAAAAATTGGTCCATTTTCCATCTTCTGGTTAATCTATATTGTAGTACCTGTAGTAGAGGCGCGTTGTAAAATTTGAATTCAGGAGGAATTCTTCACATGGTTTAGTTCCATTTAATAAACTCACTGCTGTGCAGTGCAGAGATCTCTCCTGCTTTCTTCCTGTGGTGCATTACAGTTACAGCTTCAAGTCTTTAATGTATGGATTCTAATTAAATAAAAAGTATGGCATAGATATTTTTACAGAGATAATACATACTGTACAGTATAAATATTTTCTAGGCCCTTCTAACTAGATAGCTATTCAATGTTGCATGCAGTTGCAAAGCACTTGGCTTAACAGTTATGGTGAAGTCCCTCTCAGTTCTCTTATCCTGTGTATTCTCAATTCAGTTATCTAAAGGAGATGTAGTAATGGACATTTTTACAGGGAAACTAAAGCAAATTGGTTCTCGCTTAGGTTCCGGTGCTTGAAAATGGGAGTTTAGATGAGTCACTGACTCTAGATTCTACATAGTAAAGAATGTTCAAGTGGACTTAGAGCTTCTGTCTAAAAGTTATAAACTGCATGAATCAGAAAAATACTACTTTGTATTATTTTATTTTAACCAGGTACACTGGAGAATCTGGAAGAACTGTATTTGAATGACAACCCCAATCTGCACAGCCTTCCCTTTGAGCTGGCTCTTTGCAGCAAACTGTCAATAATGAGTATTGAGAACTGCCCGCTCAGCCACCTTCCACCTCAGATTGTTGCAGGAGGACCCTCCTTCATCATTCAGTTCCTAAAAATGCAGGGACCATATCGTGCCATGGTCTGATGCTAATCGGATTGTCCAATACACTGTACAAAATACAAACTGCATTAATGTTGTAATTGTCTGTATATGTATATATAATATAATATATGTAGTTTATATTATATTATATATATATATAAATATATAAATAATATAAAAAGGCAAATTTAAGACTGCATTATGTGTTTCTGCTAATAGAGGAATCATAGCCATTTAGATTTTTTTTATTCTGTAAAAATGCTTGTCTAAGTTTTCTTTGCTGAATTTGATGGAAGTTGTCTGAATAATCTGGAAATGCCAGTTCATTTAAAGCAATTGCCAATGAACTCAAAGTTTAAATTTAAGGGACAAAAATAGTTTTGCTTAGATTTACTTTCAGTTAAGAGAAATGTATAACCTTTATATAATGAACTTTTCTGTTCCCCCCCCCCCTTTTTTTTTTTCCAAAACCTGAAAGGGTCATGTGTCCTGAGGTTGGGATTTTCTTTTAACTTATTTTGAGATTTGAAGCAAATGGTGTTTTTATATTGTTTACAGTCAGAGTAAATCACTGGATTTTGTTTTATTCTGATTTGCTCTGTTTTAATCAATCATATCTAGAATTTATATGCCTCTGCTGATGAATTTTTATCAACAGGTTTGCATACTAAAAACATACACTCATCAGAACAACTGGCAGGTCAAAAGGATGCAGTCAAAACAACAGAAAAAGAAAAGGAAGAAAAGCTTGAATTCCTTTAAATCTTGCTTCCCTGAGTTATCAGTTGCAGGCATAACATATCTGAACTGAGCCTTTTGCGGTTGGTCTTTTCTAGCACAAGTAAACCTTTTCAGATTGGTAAAAACGTTGAGTAAACTCAGTGAAGAGTGGTTTTCATTTTGTGAGGTAACAATTCCATGAGGTCTAACAGTACAGTTAAGTGGCAAGGAAATAATATATATGTACATTTTTATTACAATGTTGAGTCATAAACTACAACAGGCAATTTTAAGGATTCCTTATAGTCCTTGTACAATAAATGAATGTGTCTTACTTTTAAACACTGCAATATATGTAAGTTTTAAGGTTGGTTAACAATGTACTATGGTTTTATATCTTGACTTGCCTTGTACCTCCTTCCATTATGGAACTTCTGTGTCCAAGCACAATATCTTCACACTGTGCTGTTTTGCTGCTGAACTAAATGCACTTTTCCCCACAGCTGGGGCACTTGCTTCAAAATATTCAGTTCAGTATCTTGATTATTCTTTTTTAACTTCATCCTATCTGTTTCAGTATTAAACCGATCTATTAAAAAAGAGGCACCTTTTTCATTTGTGCATAGATGTCGGTAGCTCAAGAGAAACACTGTAAATAGTGGACATTCAGTTTTATCATGACTTCCTTGGTTGTTTAAAAGGCAGAAGATGCTTCAGGGAGAATTACACTGTTGCTGCATTTGTAGGGCCAGTTGTCCTTTTTCAGGAAGGTAGGAACTCGAGGCGGTTGCATTCCACGGTTGCTCAAGAACTGTCTGATTTATACTCATTGGAATTGCTGCTGGGTGGTGTGACTTAAAGGACTGTACCTTTTGAACAAAATCAAATCAACCGATGCCATTTCTATTTCACATGTAGAAGTTTGGGCAATATTATTTCTGGCTTTCAGGCATGCTTACTTAGACGTATTGCCTTGATCTATTTGCATTCTGTTTTGTTGTATGTCTTTTCATTAACAAGGAGTAAGTTTAAATGGAAGGCAGGTGGAGATATAAAACCTTAGAGGGCTTAAACATGCTGTAAAACTATTGTAGATGTCACTGGATTTTACTAAGTAATGTTCTTTTCTTTCTCACACACTTTGTCTCTCTGTTCCCCCCCCCCTTTTTTTTTTTTACACCTACTGTAGCTTTTCAGTTTAGACTTTAGTTCATAAAAGGCTAGTTCCTTACAGTTCTGCCTGAAGTTAATCTTTCTCAGCATTAAGGTGTTAAAATATGAAGATGCTGAAATGCTTAGTGTCAAGACTGTAATCTAACTTCTGAATATACTGCTAAATCCGTATTTGTGCCCTCAGGTCACTAGGGGAAACTGGTTTGATTAATATGGTTCCTTAAACCAAAAGTGGCGACCCCTTGTGTTTTCAAGCATCTTGGTCTCATTCCCTGTCTGCTCCTTAATCCCATTTTATAAGAGTTCATGGGATTGAATTTGTTTAGTTTGTAAATATGTTGATTATTCACCTTGTTAAGGTACATGGTTAATGACTGTATGATTGGAGCTGACCCTCTCTCACATAAATTCTTCTGGAGAAGTTGGCTACCAAAATAGCGCTCGTTACACTCGCTTAAAAACAAACTATGCTTCTCATTACACTTGTAGGAATAAATAAAGCTATGTTTTAATTCATTACTTTATAAAAAACAGGATATTTTTTCAAACTATCTTTGTACTAGTATGGTTGTTGCAATACCAGATAATCCTGAGCCCTGTTTTAGGAGTTTAATTTTATACATTCTGAGGTGCACCCTTATTTTTTCAGTGTCTCAAGAGATTTGAATAAAAGCAGTGTGAGAGAAGTTCTGGTACAGGAAAAGTCAACTCAGAAGAATTTGCAAAGTTCTTTAAAATTATCCCAGAGTTTAAGTATTAAATGTGTGGCATGGATTGGGAATAGATGCATATAAATCCATGTAAGTACATACATGGATTTATATCCAAATCTATGCACAGACCCATATAAATCCAGCTGTTTTGATCATTCAAAACAGTCTTACATCCTGACATAAGACTTTTGCATTTCCCAGGATGCTGGATTGTTAACTGCTAGAGTTTTACAATTGTATTTAATGCCTGATGACATTCAGTTGGACACACATGCTGGCTTACACGTTTATGAATTTTATTTGGCCTAATCAATTAAAGTATGAATGGAAAAAACTTCATCCTGACAAGTGTATGTATACATACATATGTATGTGTGTAACTAGATATGTATGAAAGCATAGACAAGGTGGCAAAATCAATTCTTTATGGCATCTTTGAAAACAAGATGGAGAAACAGGTGATTCCCAGATATTTGCATTAAATCTTTATGCCCCTTGCCATATTGGAGGAAATAATTTAGAAGGGTTATAGAAAAATGTGACAATCTTTACTTTGGGTGAAAATCATGACCTTGATAGCTTGCCCGTAGACAAAATATAAATTTTGTATTTGTCTGTGCCTATGTACATATACACATGCCCCATAAAGACACTATCCTGAATCATGCCTTGATTTAACAAGCTAAATTACTGTACTGTAGACTATATAGTATTATGGAAGTCTGGTAAGGTGTAAAGCAGATTAGGGATTTGTTAAATAATGAAAAGAAGGAATAATTGCTGTTGTGACTCATGCCGGTCACGTATTGCATTTAAATTTACTAAATAGAAAGTTGTTTGGTAATTCCTTGCAAAAATGTCGTCTTTTAGTATAAACCCACCCATTAAAGTTCTGTCTCTGGCTGTCTCATATAGGTTCATCGCCAAAGTTGTCTAGTGTAAATGCAGTGGCAATGCTGCACGTAGAGTTGGGCCACACAGTTGTGTAATTGGCACTTTTCCATTTGCCAGATGCTGTTGGAAACTTTGAAATTCATACACCCTTTTTAAAAAGAGATTTGGGTTGTAGAATATTTGCTTCAGTGCCTCTCTTGGATTTAAGGTTTTCTCTGCAGTTCTGTCCGTCTTTTGCTAATGTGTGAGAAAGTGCATGTTCAGACTTTTTGAAGGCCATGTTTGCTCATGTACATGATTTAGTAAATTAGTACTCAAACTGTCTAGCTGGATAGTGCTTAAACCCATTGTGTCACCTGGAATTCAAGTATCGTCTTTAATCCTGGGAATTTGAAAAATACCTTTAAGTACCTTTTATTCAAAAATTAGAAAACTTTGAGAGGTTATTTTTTCTTTCTTTTTTTTTCTTTTTTTTTTAAAAAACCCCAAAATAAATTAAATTTCTGAATCAGTACAAACCCGTATCAGGGAAGTCTTCATACCTGGATGCAACTAACAATTTTCATGTAGTCAGGATCACACCTCTGTTGTATCAAACCAGCATGCCAGAATAGCTTCTAATTAGAAATTAGAAATGTGCAGTTGGCAGTAATTTGCACAACACAAACTTCAAGGCACAGTAAGGACAATTACAAAAAATCGATGGTATCTACAAATGGTTTTGTTTTTATGTTAGCAGAGATCAGAAAATTATGTTTATTATTCTGATGTTTAGGTCTTAACTAGGACTGCACAGGACTTTTGCTGTGGAAAAATACCGGACCACACTAACGTTGTGGTTAAAAGCTAAACAAGAGTGTGAACAGTCTACAAAAATGTACTTTTAATCTGAATTATTGTAATGTTGATTGTTATGTCTATATAAAAGATTGCCTTGCTTTTTTTATAAGAGTCATTCTGTATCAATGCATTCATTATAAATAGTATATTTGTAAATAAGCTGCCACTGAGTCTTTTGAAAGTTTTCTAGTATTTCTAGTCTAACATTCACTTGGATGTAAGTTGTACTTTTGCAGTGTCCCAAACTATCAAGAGCTGCTTTCTCATTATATACTCATCACTCTTCAAAAGCCCTCAAGTAAAATATAGATTTTCATGTACAGCAGTTACAGGAAACTGCAAAAGTTGTGTGACAGTGACTTCTTTATTCAGTCATGTAGATTGGCCACCTTTTATAAAGCAACGTTGGTAAAATCTTTTACTTTCACTTTGTTACAGTACAGTAGTGCATATAGTAAAAAAAAAAAACAAAAAAAACCCAACCAAATCACCTTTCTCTCTGAAAGGGAAAATAACTCTTGGATTTTAGTGCAAAATGCATTTCAACAACAACAAAATTGAAGTAGGTGCCTAAAAGATAGACACTGGCGTTCTGGTTTAATAAAAGACAATATTGCCAAGCTGACATGACACAGCTGTAAACTGATGTCTTTTAACTCTGTAAAGCTCATTACGATAGACACTGTTTCAAGAAGGCCAGGCTACATCATGTCCTACAAACAGAAAAAATGCTGCTATCCTTGAAGTCAGACTAGAAGGGCCTCAGCAGTTTGGATACGATGATGACAAGGAGGGCACTGGTGTGCTTGCTATAGCTGATAGCCTTAAAAAACTGGAACGGGTTCTTGTAGCGTGCAGCAGTCACTCCTGCAGTAACCTGAGTACCTCTGTCCTTACACCAGACCTCTGCTGATTAAAATCAGTAGAGGGTCTGATCAAACTGCCTAAAGGTCTGTCTTTGAGTTGAGTCAATCGCTGCTACTGTAAGCGATCCAGCAATCTGAACACTAAGGAATTGGCCGGTCTCATCACAAGAGCGTCTTTCTTGTGCCGTGATGTTGGACCACGTACCATCCCTCCCCGGTTGGACAGGGCTGAGAGGCTGATGCGTACGGAACATAACAGGGACATGCAGTTCCTCTGGCACACTGCTCCAGACCTCACCAACCAGACTTTGAAGGGCTTGAGAAAAGGAAAGAGCATCTGCATCACTGCATTTAGTAGCCATTGATAGATTAGGCAAATTCACAGAAGAAAGTGCTTTCTTTTTCTTTTCTTCATTTTTTATTTCTGGCCTCTGCAACATCCTGTGTCTAATAATTCTACAATATAATTATGTACTTCCTTTTGTTTGTTTCAAACCACAACACCTTATTTCATTTGCTGACTCCTAGTTCTTATATTCTGAGAAATTTATGAACAGTCTTTTTCCTGTTCATCTGCTTTTTACTACTCTTGAGGGTTTTTTTATAAATGGCACCGTTTTTTCTCCAAGTCATAAAGTTCTAGTTTTTTAGCTTCTCTTCAAAAAAAACCTCTTCCATTCTGTGATAATTCTTGCTGCCGTTCTCCGTAGTTTTCTAGTCCCAGCTCTGATTGTTTTTCCGAATTCGTGGCCTTTAGCAAGCTATTTTGTTCTTTGTGTACTTCTAGTTTGTGAAATAAAAGTGCAGCTCTGTTATGAAAATTAAAGTTGAGTGGGCGATAAAGTTTAGTGCTAAACTCCAGTGGGGAATAATCCCACCAGGCAATGATCGTGTTGGGGTTTAGACTTCAGATGCAGGCCACCCACTGCAATAATGAATTGTTTCCTCTGATTAGCTAGAACTGACTTTCATCATCTCTTGCAACTAGGTCTGAGAAACAAAATTTATATTAAGTTTTACATAAGTATGCTGATTGAAATAATCCGAAGATTTAAAATACTCTGTTCATGCTAGTAAGAGTGCGTAGTTTTGGACGATGTGACTTTTGAATATTTCAGCTGGCCTTTTTAAACTGTCAAAGCTCAAAATTTTCTGAAAATATTGGGAAATTTCTAGTGGTGGTGTTTCTTTGGTAGAGAAGTTGAAGACCAACAGTGCACGGGTTGAGTTTCATTTTCCTCCTTGAAGCCTTTGCAGAAAGCGATGCAAGAAATTCCCTTAGTTTGTTGGGGGGGGATTTGTTGGTGGTTTGTTTGTTTGTTTTAAAAAGAAAAAACAAGAAAAAGCGATTTCCCCTGGCCCCAGTAGCATCCTGCCGATAATTGGTGTCAGGCAGACAGCGCTCAGCAGCCACCGGGACTGTGGGGGGATCTTGCTGGTCATGACCACTTTCTGTTCAAGTGATTGAAGTGAGCATCCACAGATGAGCCCGGCCTTCAGAAGAATGACACATTTTGGCTCTAATTGAGTGAAAAGTGAAGAAAATGTCTTGTTTCTGGCACCCTATGTCTTAAAGGCTGTATTACAGGCCTCAGTAATGTGCAGGCGGTGTCTTGGGTGGCTCTGGCGAGACAAACAGATTACATGTTTGTGTAATTAATCCACCCTAAGTGCTCCAGGATACGGAGTCTCCCAACGCTGCTCTCCAGTGACAGGTCCTGCTTTCCACTGGTGGGAAGCTGTGGATTTAGGTACTTACTTTAGGTACGTTGAAGCGTTTAGTGTGCAAATGCTGTATAAAATCTGGACGTTGGGCAGCTTTGTAGATTATAGCTGGTGCTTTGAACTGTGTGTGGTGGCAATGGCAGAAAAAAGGTGTTAAAGGGCTGGAGATGGTTAGCTTTGATAAAATTAGAAGAGGCTGAATGCCTTGAAAGCTAATTTGTTTTGTTTTCACAAGCCATCTCAGTCAAATAAAATACATCATCTCTTCGTACAAGCCCTGCCTCACTTAGGATTGCAAGAGTGGGGCATAATTTGATTACCAAGATCAAATGATGATGTTTTAGAGGAGGAGCCATCTGGAGTATTTGAGTGAGCAGCTGGCAGCCTGGGCTGCACAGTTAATGATCTGACTGTATGCCTTGCAACTATTTTTTTCCATTGCAAAACCTTTTAAGAGTCTTTAGAGATCAATCTACTACCCCGCTGCCTCCGAGTAAGATGCTATCTGCAAAATTGCACACAAGTGTTCCCTTGTAAAAGCTCTTTCCACAACACCCTCTTTTGCCTTTCTATTGGTAAAGTATTTCTTTGTTAAGACTCATAATGAATCCTTAATTTGCTGTAGTTTGGTAGTTGCTTCGCTTGACCTAGTAGTAGCTGGTTTGCTTTTTGTCCTGCGTTATTACAGCTGTGCTGCCTGAAGTGATTTCCAAACTTCATGTGGACAGTTTTAATGGAAATACATTTTTCCACGAAAATCTTAAAATGTTGTTTGAAAACAGCCGTGGTAAGAATAACGCACTAAAACTCTTCTATATGGCCCAAGATTTTTTTGGACACCCTTCAGCTTTTTTCGGTCCTTGCCAAGTATGTTAACTGAGTGGGAAGTTACAATTGAGAAGTCCAAAATCATCTATCCTTGCCAGCGTAGCAGAGGACAAGAAAATCAGCTAGGTAAGGAGCTGCTGGTCAGCGAGGCAGCTCTGGTTTCAGGCTTTTTAATCTTCTCCAAGTGAAGTACTTTTTAGGCTTTTCCAGCCTCCCGAGGAGCCACATCAGACAGCACCGAATGCTTCTGGTGTGGGGGACCAGGAGAGATTCCCAGCAGCGCCAGGGAGTCAGAGGTTTGCCTGCAAGGGGTGAAAGGCACTGGAGGAAATTCCCTAAAAGCAAGTTGAGCAAAGTGGTAAGCGGGTCCCCTGCGGCTGGCATCTCCTGGTTGGTGCCCTTGAGCAGGAGAGTAGAGCCAAGATTCTTGGGGCTGTGGCTCCACCAGATGGATGTTCCTGGAGCCTGGCCACCGCTTCTTGAGAAGAAGCTTTTGAAATTTGGGGGGGGTTGATGTCGCATTAAAACAGAACCATATTTGGAAGTAGCAGAGTCCTCCGTGAGAAGGAGGGGCTTTTCCAGCAGTGCCTGGTTTTTTCGCTGTGAGCTCTTGCAGTGTCATGTCTGATGTCATCCTCTCCACTTGCCGCTCTCACCTCCCATCTCTCCTACTTCAGATTTCCCTCTTTTTGCAAACAGCCCGTTATCCCACCCCGGTGCTTCCCACACTGTGCTGAGCTGAAGTGAGTGGAGAAGGGCAGGGAGAGCAAAAAGATGATGTGGGACCAGTGGCTTCTGATCCATATACCTGTTGGTGCATCCAGTTCCTCTTCTGAACTTGCTTCGTATCAGTTACGAGCCCTTTTTCTCAAGTTCTGTTGCAGAATGGAGACACCAGTATAAAAACAGGATTTGGGAACAGATGGCTGGGAGAGGGAAATATAAAAGATGGATCTGCTGCACATGGCACAGCTGTGCATTGCTCTATAGCTTCTCTGTTGGCTCCTTGGACACTTGATTTATTGAGCCCAGCCAGGTTTTTACATGGTGTCTCAGAGTCCCTGTGAAGGGTTTTGATGTCTGGCTACTTACCAGATAAATGATTTGGCTTGGGATATGTGTCAAGACTCAGATAGGAATGAAGTTTGATTAAATGACAATTCTGTGGCCAATCTTTGCTCCAAACCATTTAGGAATAAGGATGAGTATCTTCGTTGTTGAAGTGACACGAAGCGCTTAGCAGTTTGTAAAGAGTCCTGAAATATGTGTAATGCTTAATAATACTCATTGCTTTTGCTTTAGGAAAATGCACGTGCTCCCACAATTAAATTGTTAGTGAAATATTAATGAGAAAATTACATTCTCATTTCATACAGACATTTCATTCCCCAGAAATGTTAAAAAATTTAGATTTTTCTTAAGATATTTGTTAAAGTTGCCACGATTGCTTTTTACTGCTCTTGTCTCTAGCTCTGCTTAAGGCAAATTGAGATTGGATTGTGGTGAGGAATCAATGGCGATCTTCAGTGACTTCAACTCCAGAGGACTTTGCTGGCCTAGTGAGGTGTCCCAGTGCTCAAGAGACACTGGGAACCCTCGGTAGCACCTGAGCCTGGTTCCTGGCTGGCTGGCTGGCTGGGTGGTTGATCCCATACACATTGTCTGCTCAACAAAACAGTTTTGAGGGGCTGTCGATTAAAGCCAGTTGAAGTCTTTGATGAGCTGCCTTTCTGAGAATTTGGGGGATATTTTTAGCCTAGCTGAACTGAAAGGGTGCTGTTAAGTCTTGAGATTTTGGTTGCGCTGTTTTCCTCTCGATGTGTCTGATTGCACTGGGACTACGCCTCCGGTAATGCTTGGATGCTGTACGGCAATTTCCACTTCTTTGCAGTTGTGATGCAGCAAATGGCTTGGCCTCAACAAGTGGAAAGAAGAGTCTGGGGCGGGCTCAACGTTCCCTGTCTGTAGGGCAGCTCCGGCGTTTTGCACAAAGTTTGCTTTCCCTTCCAGTCCTCCTGCCCTTGCATTTAACTGGCTCTGAATAGCAGAATTGTACACGAAGTAGTCGAGATTTCTCCTTTCCCCCCCAACTGTAGCTCCCAGCGTTTGCTCTTGGAGTGGCAGAGGGTGTTAAAGACATCGAGCCTTGTGAGGACGGGGATGACGTCCTGTGCTGAGAGCACTGCCCTGAAGTATCCGGCATCCAAGTACAAAGATAAAACCATGGCAGAAGAGTTTCCTGGCGTTGCTCTGCACAGGGTTGAAAACGACTTCTCAGGAAAAAAAAAAAAAAAAAAAAAAAGGAAGAGAGTTTGTTTGTAGCACCAGAGATTAATGCTTGTTGGTATGTGCTTAGTTTTCTGTGCCATTTCAGGGCAAGACCTGGATTATTTTGCTCTTGAATTTTGTATGGCAGGAATTTCCCTTGTTACCTACGATATCTCCAGGGAAAAGGAAAATCTGAGTTGAAAAAGCACGAGTGGGGATGTATTATACCTCTGCTCTCAGCATCTAGTGTATCAGCCTGCCTCCTCTAAGTGCTTTGTCCTGATTACACGTTACCACCCTCGGTATAGTATTCCCAGATAGGATAAATGTTTCCTGGGGAGAAAGCTATTTTGTATTGCTGAAAAGCAACTGACGGTGCTGAATAAGCAAATAAATCAAAAGCTGGTGTTTAAACTTAGTTTGAGCCTCTCAGGAAAATAAAAGTTGTACCTTGCAATCTGCATAGGGATAATTGTATTGCAGACAAGGAGGGAACGAGCACGGTAACGATGATGGATTTCCCTCTGCGGCACGGTGCATGCAGGATCTGCAAACCACTGCGAGGATGGAAACCCCGGCTCTGGAGACAAGAATCCTCCCCTCCTGTGCCCACCGGATGATGAACATTTCTGTTGGCTTTCTGCTCGCCTGGCTATCATCACGCAGGCCAGGAAGGTGTTGGACCATCCGCCAGCCCGAGTTCAAACGCGGGGCAGCCTGCGGGGGCTGCACGTGCTGTGCGAGCTCTCCTCTCCACGATGTCCCCCGCAGGTCCCCGCTCCTTCCCTCCCACCCAGCAGATCCATGTGCAGACCTTTTGGCCACGTCCCAAGTGGGCAGACCGTGGCCATGGGTGGGAAGGGGGCCTGGCCTTGGGGGAAATGTCCCCTTCCGCATGGCCGCATGGCAAAGGGGCAGCGCAGGGAGAAAGCACCTCTAAGAGCTGACGAAGGCAAGCTCTCCCCAGCACCGCAGGCGCTCGTAACACCCGGTGGAGTCCCCAGTGAAGGTTTTCCCTTGAAGGTATTTGTGTCCCTTTCCAACATCCTTCTTCCTCCACCCACTGCAGCCCTGGCTAACAGTTCAGCTGAGGTGGGGAAGGAAAAGCCTCAGCTGCTCACCCTGACATCTTTTCCTGGGGGCTTAGCTCTGCCCGTGCCTTTAGCTAAGCTGGGCTTGATCACTGGGAGACCTGGGTTTGCCCTACCCTGTGCTGCTCTTCTGCAGCTGCCTTTGCTTACTGTCCCCCCTAGGGCTGAGCCAGGCGGTTCTGGGGAGAAGCTGGAGGGTGGGAGGTGGCCACCAGTGCCATCTGGAGAAGCTGCAGCAGCCTGTGGGTTACAGCTGGGGTGGGGGGACAGCAGGGCCACAACGGCAGGGGGTCCTGGGATGGGAGACAGCCTGTGCAGAGGAGCCTGTATACAGGGCCATGATTTAGCACTGCGGGACTTGCAGGGCGCTGGATGCTCCCCGGTGTCCTCCTCCGTGTCCCCAGCCCAGGCAGCTGTGGGGGTAACCAGGAGAAGCTGGTACAAAGAGATGTCTCCTTCCAGAACCGGCTGCAGCTCCCGAATGGCTTCTCAGCGTTATTTGCTTTTGCCACTAGATGGTGAAATAAGTAATAAGGGAAAAGACAGAAAGTCTTGCTGCGTTCCCGGCGGCCTCCCTCCCTGTGAAACCATGCTGACGCGCTCTGCTTTCTGGGAACCCGGCAATTTCAGGCAATTATCCCCTGGATCTTTTGTACGGCTCAGCCTTCAAGAACTGCTGCTGCCACTCCGACTCTTTGATCTTTTTAAATCTGGTGCTGCCGCCCTGGCTGCGCTTAGACACGGCAAGCGGGGTTAAAGGCAGGCAGCAAACCTGCCTGATGCAAGTCTGCATGGAAAACTCTGCTCCTGCAGCAGCTCGCTGTGCTCCGGCCTTGGAAGGGGATGTATGATGCAATCCCCCTTTCCCATGATGATCTGAACCCGCTGTGAGACCCACACCTTGCCGAGTGGGAACTGGCAACTTTCGGTCCCTGCTCGGCTGCTCTCTGTTGTACCCTCTCTTTTCAGAGCCGTTTGCTTTGCTGGGAGCTTTGCTCCGGTTGTGCCAAAGGAGCTTGCTGGGGACGTGCGACGAACGGGAGAGTTACAGCCCACCTGGGGCACTTCTGCCTTCGCAAGAGGGATTGAATGACTATTGCTGACTGCAGCCCCTGGCCCTGAGGTAGCGTCACGGTGTCAGTCTCAGATGGAGATGGTGAAGAATGGGGAGGGGAAGGGCAGGGACACGCGCTCGGGCCACAGGGAGGGAAACTTGAATGAACAAGTTACTTCTCAGCTGCGTAATTGCATGTTGACCTCTCCCACTTGGGAAACCAAATGCTTTAAAGTGCAGCAGCCTCAATTTTGCCCGAAACGTGGGCTGGCTCTGCCTACGAAAAGTAACTTGTTGAGCTGCAGAAACTTGATTAGTTTCATTTAGGGAAGGTTACGAGGAAAGTTAGCGGTGCCCGACCTTCCTCCTCGCTGAACGCTGGCCTGGGCGCCTCTCCCCATGCCCAGGGCTACCTGCTCTTCCTCTGAAAAGCTGGTTAGAAAACCCCTTTGGGCCATTTCTGTACCATTCCCTTTGTGGCCCGCTGGAGCAGCTGATGGCGTTGCCCTGCCAGCCCCGGCACGGGGAGCACGGCAATGCTCCTGTCTGGGTTATCGCTCACTGGGGCGTCCCTGCAGGGGGGAACCGGCTGCCTTTGTCCTGGAACAGATCAGGGAGCGCCCACGGCAGCAGGGCTGCGTGGGGGTGACCTCAGGAAGGAGCGGTGCCAGAGGGTGGGGATATCGCCTTCCCTTGCTGTGACCAGGGCTGGAAGGAAGTTTTGGCTCTATGGTCTCATATGTATGGAAAAGCCCATCCTAGTCTGGTAGTGTTTTATGGGAGGCAGCGAGTCAGTCCCCTGAGTGAGGGACTGGCGGTGAGCGATACAGAAGGTCCCTGTAATATATTAGGGACGGTCCATTGTCAGGTTTTGTTTTCATTATGTTTCTGCCCTTATTGGTGAATTTCAGGGGGCTCCATCTTGCGAGCCAGCAGGACGGGAAGCCTGGAGAGGGGCATGGAGCGGCTCCCTGGTGCCGAGGGATGGCTCTATAGCTGTTCAGTTCTGGCCACGTTGCAGGATGCAGAGAGGAGGGAGGATTCCCAGCTAGGGAACTGGATAAAGAAAACCGGACTGCATAAAAACCACACTCATCTGCACTCGGCACAGAGGAACGCGTGTGTACGTACTCGCAGGTGCTACAGAGAGAAAATACACATTTCTCTCTCCCCTTCTGCCCTAGGCGTGAAGTGCCTGAGAGGCAGAAGGCCAGTGACACACAGCCAGCCGGGGAGATTGCGGGTCGTGCATCATTCCTCCTGCAGAGCTGAAACGAGCCTTTAATGTCGCAGAGGCCACCCTGACACCAGGCAGGAGCAAAAGAGAGAAAATAATGAATAAATAACCCAGAGGCTCGCATGAGTGCAGTCCCCGTGTCTCAGCCTCACCCCCAACTCTGCCACGCTATAATCTGTAGCGCGGAAATGTTTCTCTTGGCTGTTGGTTTAGGGCTGTGCAATCAAAGCCGGTAGTTAAAATCCTGCCGAACAGGGCAGGCAACCTGAACGCCCGCTAACAAGGAAAGGCAAGCAGAGCTTTCAAGCTGTTTGCCAAAACCAAAAAGCAGCCGAGGAGCAGGTGGTCACATAGGATCCATCTTGTGCTGGTTCGAGCCAGCTCTCCGCAGATGGGGGGTAGTGAAGAACTGCCACCGTGGGTAATATTCAGCGTGCCTCCTTTCCTTCCCCTCTGAACATCTGATACCGCAGCAGTGTCCCTGCTCGCGAGGGGATTAGGTGCTAGCACAGAGTGCTGTCGCAGCTATCCGTTTCCCACTGGTTTATTCAAATAACTCGGAAAAGTACATCCAGCAGCTGAGTCCAGACAAACTCTGTTGAAAAACATGGCTTGGCAGAAGCCGTTGCTGTGAGATCTATGAAAAGCGCAAAACCCAAACCTGCACGCGCCGCAGCAGACGGGGAAAGGGCGGGCTGGGGGTTTGAATGTGCGTGCAGGAGGAAAAGTGCCTGAGGTGCCAAAGCAGCTGGAGGGGTGGCCAGACCCACAACGCTTCTGATGATTTTTTAACAAAAATTAATTTTTAAAATAACAGAAGAAAAATATGAATCACAGCATTTGAAACACCTCCCTGGAAATGGCTGGTGTGCTTGCTGTATTACTGTGTGTTACTCTACAGTGGCACCATGAGACACCCAGCAGCGCCAGGTTTGCCTGCAGAAGGTCTGTGCCTCTTCTCCTGATAGCTCCTACGGTGTTATTCCTCCTGGGGTTAACACAGCAAAGGGGAAAAGTGTTTTTTTGTGTGACTTGAGTGCATTTCTGCCAGCTTGCCCTAGGCCTGGAGGAAAAGCGGCCAACTCGAAGCCGCTGTGAAGGGCTATTCAGTCCTTAGTCCACGGCATGTCACACGCCATGGGATTTCAGTGCGTTACCCCCAACAGAGCCCAGTTACTAAAGCGTATCTTCCCAAAAGACACCCTGCTTTGATTTATTCAAATACACCCAGCAGCACGATCAAAATCCACAGCTACAACAAGGGCTTCCTGCCACGGATATGTAAATATTGAGATCAGTGCAAACGAGCGAACCACAGCTGGCCTAACACAAAGCAAACTGTGCCCGCCGTTTGCCTCTGGTGGCAGAGCACCCACGGCTCCAACCCAAGGCTCCCCTCTTCGACGGCCTGTGTCAAGTCAGCACAGAGCTGCTCTTGAAAGCTTCTGCTCAGAAATAATTTCAGCATCTTGTTCTAGTGGTTGCCCTTTCGTGTGGTCCCCCCAGGAGCCCGCGCTGACATGCCTTGAGCCAGCCTTAGGTTTGTCCAGCTTCTGTAACCCTCAGCTAGCCTGTCCAAAGAGCAAGTCTCGGTCCTTCAGCAGCTCCTGTTACTTGTTTTTTTCCCTGCCAGAAAAACTGCTTTTCTGGAAGTAAACAATTCCTGGGGCTGCTTGTTCAAAACACACATTTTGCAGCCTGATTACCATAGCGATTCTTTCTGGAGATTATCTCCCCATATGTGATTTGCTCCGTGCTGTGAGCAGCTCTGAGACTCCACGAATGTTTCTCAGCTCCTTCTCCTGAGAGGCAGCAGGGGAGGGTGGTCCTGGCTCCCCCTGCGCCGCTGGAAGTGATACTGGAAGCGATGCCAGAGCCGGCAGGCGGAAGAGATGTATAAACATGGAAGCGGTGTGCCTAATTAATGACCTGAAACCAGCTGTAAAGGTCAGCTTGTTTGCGAGGGACGCGCTCGAGGTACACGTGTGAACACAAACTTTGCCGCCGTGCCTCGGAAAGGGCATCGCTGCCCGCCCGGGATGGCGGCTGGCGGAGGGGGAGCTGTCAGAGGAGGATCGATAGCCTTCAGCCTCGCTCGTTAGTGCGCACCCAGGCTGTCCCACCTCGCCTGGCGAGCCCGGCTCTTTGCAGGGCTCTGCTGAGAAACCAGGCTGCTTTCCCAGGGAAAGGGCAGGCTCCTGCGGCTCCTGGCCACGCGATGCTGCCGGAGAACAGGCTGTTTTCTGGGCTGTCTCGTCAGGCACTTTTTGCCTGAGTTTGAACTGCGGAGTCCTTATAACTCGTATCAATGCTGTCAGCAGCACGCATTAAAAAACTGAGCATCTGCACGCAAACGTCAGGGGATTGATATAAAAAATTTATTTACTAGCTGGTTTTTTCCCCTCCCTCAAGCTTTTCTCTACAGTCTTCCAGGGTCTACAAATTCAAGTTTCTCGCCTAATCCCAGTACTCTGGGAGTTGAGGGTTTATGAATATTACAAATTATTGTCAAGCACGATATAGACACGTAAAGACAGTCGTCCTGTAGGACAGGGTGCACCACGGGTTGTCGTGTGAGATCTTAAGGGTCCTTGCCAGCCCCAGCAGTGTCCGGCCACCTTTCACCTCCAAAATTGGGCAGAGCCACGAGATGACCTTATAGAGAAAATAAAGGGGAGACCTGGCGTTACCGAGTCATTCTGCAGACAGCGCTGAGTGCTGCTGGTGTCAATAAAATCACAGAGATGTCACATGCACAGTGATGGTGGCAGTGCGAGGTAAGTGCCTCTGATGAGGCAGGTTTTCTCCCTCTCCGAGATGAATACAATGCCATCCCAGCTGTCCCCTGCTAGCAGAGAGCTTTTTTTCCAGTGGTTACTGGAACAAACCTTTTTCTTCAGGCTTTTGGCCTCGCGTGTCCCCCTTGTGCTCTTTGTCCCAGCAAAGAGCCCCGATCAAAGCTCTGCTTTTGCGACGCAGTGGCTCGGGAGCGATGTTGTTGGATGAGTTTAGCTTCAGGCGGGCTGAGGACGTCCAGCCACAAAAGGAGACAGAAAATCAAGGCAGCTGGTCATGTTTTATTTAAATCCGCTCTCTGCCCGTGTAGGGGAACACAGCTCAGCTTTGCAGTGAGCATGGGGGCGTGCAGGGTGTTTCCAGAAAAGCACCGACTCAGGTCTGGAGCAAAGCACCTCAGACAGTCCGTGGTGGCCTTAGTGCAGGTGTGCTGTTACAGCTGAGGTCAGACTGGTCAGAGAAGGGGTCATCCACGTCAGGCAGGGCATGGACTGCACCCTCCCTCTCCTGGGTCCTTCCATCCAAGCAGTGACCAAAGAGGCCTCTGCCAGGGCTGATCTCAAGCCCCTGCAGATCCCACATCTGAGGGAGAGGAAGACCAGCTGCTGGGCAGAGCTACGTGTCCTCCTGCAGAGCATACAAGTCCCCTGCAAGGAGAAGGCGGCAGGAGATGCTCACAAAGTCCGGCATCTCCTTGACCTCCCGCCTGGCCTTGCCATAGACTTAGGTGAGTCCCTTCATCCTTTGCGTCTCCACTTGCCCCTTGCCGTGGTTATACATTGCATTTACTCTCAGATAAGAGATCCTTTGTGCGTGCATGTCAGTCGTCTTGGGTTCGATTTACAGGTTTTAAGTCACTCCCTGCAGATTGCCCCTTTTCCCAGGCAAACCGGCGCAGTGGGTCCTGCACTTCCTTGCTCAAACAGTGCAATTCCCCCTCGGTTTCCCTTGCTCTGCCCCGTGCCAGCCGCGGAGGCTGTGCTCTCCAGCTCCCAGACCCCGTCTCTCCCACTCCTGCTCCCTCTCTCCCGGGCACCATTGCTCCTGGGCCTGGCTTATAACACGGTGTGTGGCGCAGGGACGAAGATGACAGGGCTTCTTCCATCTCGCAGAGGAAATACATTCATTGGCCCCAGCGTTCAGCACGGCGATTAACTGAGAGCTGCCTGAATCTGGAGCACCAAGTGAGCATCGTTAGAGCCATCTGAAAATGAGGGAGAAGAGAGCGTGAGCGAGAGGATCCGGGCTGGAGTCCGTGCTCCGTACGGGTGAGTAATCTGTACATGCTGAGAGCTGACAGCTTTGGGGGCCGGGCGGGCTACCAGGTACGTCACTATTGCTCTTTCCCTGTTAAAAAGGTCCCGTGTTGCTGTTGCAGCCACGCAGGTGGGTGACGATGCCCGCCCCTGTGCTGTTGGGGCAGCCCCTGGGGATGCCCCCCAGGGCCGGGGCAGGGTGTGGGGGCAGCTGCCCGCCTGGACCTGCTGTCCACCTCCCTTCCTCCTGCCCATGGGGCTGGGGAGAGCCAGCGGGGAGCACGGAGGAGGCAACCAGGGGGGCCCAGGAGGAAGCCTGCCGGGTCTGGCGCTGTGGGGTGGGAGCTCTCCTGGCTGCTGCGGGGCAGGAGGGCCCGTGCAGCCGGGGCTGAGCTAGCCTGGGGGGTGCGGAATGGCAGCGGGGGGGGGGCTGCCCCCATCCCTGGGTGCTCTGCCCCATTCTTCCCTTCGTGGGGGCTGCTCCCCCCGATTCTTCCCTTCGTGGGGGCTGCTCCCCCCGCGGGGCCCCTCGGCAGGAGCGTTTCCCTGCGGAGCGGGGTGCTGGGGCTCCTCCTGACCCCTCTCGGGGGGCTGCCCCTGACCCGCCTCGGGGGGCTGCCCAGCCCCGCGGTGGGAGGGGGGAAGCTGGGGCTCGGCCCCGGGCCGGGGGCGGTGGGTGCAGTGAGGCGCCGCGGCCAGCAGGTGCCACTGCCCCCCCGCGCTGCCCGGGGCCGCCGCCGCCGCCCGCCACGGCGGCAGCGCGGAGCGGGCCGGGCTCCGGCCCGCCGGGCTGCCCGGCCGCCCCTCCGACGTGCCCCCACCCCCGTGGCCGGGAGCCCAGCCCTGCCCAGCCCGGGTGACACGCGTGGCCGTGGGGGAAGCGTAGCCCTCGGGGGTCCCAGCAGCCGGAGCGGAGCCGCACCGCCGCGGCGGAGCCCGTCGATGCCCCCCACGCACACGCGGGACGGAGAAGCAGCTTCCCCCCCGGCGCGACCCGGGCTGGCGGCGGCGGCGGGAGCAGCCCCCAGCCGCACCCTGCCCCGCGGGCTGCGCGGCGCCTGCACGGCGGTCGCACCCCTCCCCACGCGCGCCCACCCCCACGGACACGCACCCCGGCCCGGCTCCCCCTTGCGCATCCCCCCACGGGTGCCACCCGCCGGGCTCCGCTCCGCGGGGCCGCTCCTCTCTCCGGGCGGGATGAAGCCGCTCCCGCCGCGGGCTGGGCGTGGAGCCGGGCGGGGCGAGACCGTGGGGCGGGGGGCGGCTGGGCTGGGGGTGCGTGTGTAAGGGCTGAGGTGCCCGGGGGCGAGCGGGTGGGCGTGGAGCGGCGGGGGGGAGCGCAGGGCTGGGCGGGGGGTGTGCGGGGTGCGTGTGTGTGTGTCGTGTGTGTGTGTGTGTATGCGCGCACCGGGGGCAGGTCCCCACGTGGGGCTGACGCGGCAGCCCCGGCCTGATCCGGGGCTATAAAGCGGCTCGGCGGCGAGCGAGGCAGAGCAGCCGCCGCCGGCTGCAGCCCCGGCCCCGTTCCGCGCCGCTCCGCGCCCCGCTGAGCGGCTCCCGGCGGGCAGCGCCCCAGCATGAGCCGCGGGCAGCCGCAGCCCCCCGGCGGCCGCCGCCTAATCTCGCCCCGGCCGGCGGCGCAGTAGGAGCGCGGAGCCCCGCGGAGCCGGGTGGGGCGGGGGGTGTCCACGCAACCGGGGTTGATGTTTAACCTGGAGCGCCCGTTCACGGAGAGGGGCCACTTCTTCTCCTCCATGGAGTACCAGCGGCAGCTGGAGGAGGAGGAGGGCTACCCGCCTCCCGGCACCAACGGGACCTTCAACGACAGCGGTGTCGGGCCGGGCTGGGGCACGCCGTACCCCCTGCACACCACCGTCACCCTCATCAGCCTGGCAGGCTTGCTCATGCTCTTCACTGTCTTCGGCAACGTCCTGGTCATCATCGCTGTCTTCACCAGCCGGGCGCTCAAGGCCCCCCAGAATCTCTTCCTGGTCTCCTTAGCCTCGGCCGACATCCTGGTGGCCACGCTGGTCATCCCCTTCTCCCTGGCAAACGAGGTGATGGGGTACTGGTACTTCGGCAAAGTCTGGTGTGAGATCTACCTGGCCTTGGATGTGCTGTTCTGCACCTCCTCCATCGTGCACTTGTGTGCCATCAGCTTGGACCGTTACTGGTCCATCACACAAGCCATCGAGTACAACCTCAAGCGTACCCCGCGTCGCATCAAGTGCATCATCTTCATCGTCTGGGTCATCTCAGCCGTCATCTCCTTCCCGCCACTCATCTCCATCGAGAAGAAGAGCGGGCAGCAGGCTGACCAGGGGGTGGCAGGCTGCAAGATCAACGATGAGAAGTGGTACATCATCTCTTCTAGCATCGGCTCCTTCTTTGCCCCCTGCCTCATCATGATCCTGGTCTACATGCGCATCTACCAGATAGCCAAGAGGCGAACCAGGGTACCGCCGAACAAGCGGGCAGAGCGCCCCGAGAAGAGGCAGAATGGCTTGACCGACAAGGAAGACCTGCCAGCCACAGCCCAGCTCAATGGGGAGAAGGCGGCAGGAGGCGGTGGCGGGCAGGAGGGAGAGGTCAACGGCATAGACATGGAGGAGACCTCTTCCTCCGAGCACCAGGAGAACAACCAGTGTAAGAAGGCAGAGAGACCGTCAAGAGGAAAGACCAAGACTAAACTGAGCCAGATTAAGCCTGGGGACAGTTTGCCCAGGAAGACAGAGGAGGAGAGGAACACCAAAGGGTCCCGGTGGAGGGGCAGACAGAACCGGGAGAAGCGCTTCACCTTTGTGCTGGCGGTGGTGATCGGGGTCTTTGTCATCTGCTGGTTCCCCTTCTTCTTCACCTACACGCTGATGGCTGTCTGCAAGAGCTGCTCCGTGCCTGACACCCTCTTCAAGTTCTTCTTCTGGTTCGGTTACTGCAATAGCTCCTTGAACCCCGTCATCTATACCATTTTCAACCACGACTTCAGACGGGCCTTCAAAAGGATCCTCTGCAGGATAGAGAGGAAAAGGATTGTTTGAAGGACCCTTTGCCATGGGCAGGACTAGTTCAAGACTTTGTAGGAGAGTAAGGCATGGCTCTCTTGGGCTGTGCTCGCATGGGATGGTTTCCTTCAGCTCGCGAGCAGGAAGCCTTTAAAACCCGAGATGAGCCTGTGGAAACGCTGGGCAGCAGCAGCGTGGAGCAGCAGGCAAGTGGAAGTCTGAGCCGTGGCATTCGGCTTTCCAGGGGAGGATGGCTTGTGACTTACTTGGTTTGTTTTGTTAGTTTGTTTTTTTTTCTTTTTTTTCTTTTGCCAGAATCTCTCAGTGGATATTTTCGTGACTGCTCGGTTTGACTCTTTAAAGAAAAGCAACGTGCAGCTCTGTGAGATGAACAACCAAGAGGGAGTATGCCACCCCAGGGGTGTTGGCTTTTTTGTTTTGTTGTATCTTTCACCCTCCCCCCCCGTTGTATGTGTAATTAATTTTAACCTCCTTGTAAAATACAGTATTGTATCCCTGAATCTGAATGTCTTAATTTTTGTAAGGCAAGCAGCTTTGAAACTGTGAATGCTTTAATTATCTTTGACACCTTAAAAGTCCCTCTCTTCCCACCCCCTGAAAGCCCCCTCCCTCAAAACCGCTGAACAACTAGAGCCATTCCCCCTACCTGACAGTTTGATAATGTTACCAAGATTTCCAGTATCCTGTTGGGTTTTTTTGTCTATAAAGCCTAGTATCACAGACGTCACCAGACTGGCTATTAATGTTACTATTTTTTTATATCGTACCTGATTCTGTTTAATTTCTGTGTTGCCTGTGATATAATACAGCTGGGGTGGTAACTGCCCTCTGGTTATTAATTAAAGCAGAACCTGACGGAGCAGTGGCTTTGCCGTGCAGGCAGGGACGTCCCAGGCGATGGAGTGACAGGCAATTTCCCGTGCAACGTGAGGCTTGGGACCCGGCCAAGCTCCCCAGGAGTTCATCTGGGTTGATATTATACCACATTGCAGCACCGAAACGTGTTCGATGCCAACTCGCTTCCCCCGCCTCCAACTGTAAATAGATAACATTTCAAAGCAAATAGCAGGGTTCCATATATCATGTTATCTCATTTGTATCGATTTGCGATGGTTTAACTCCTGCGGGATTTCCTGCAGAAGAGGAGGGGGTTTGTGGGCAGGGGCTGTTCCACCTTTCTGAATTAAGGGAGAAGAGTTCAGTTTTTTAATCTGCCAGTCTCATCTTTCCTAGGAAACAGGAAAGCATCCCACTTTCAGTCTTATACAGGGCAAAACTCTGAAATGGGAAACTTAACTGACAGTTTCTCCAGTATTTTATAGTGTAATTAAGCTTTTTTTTTTTTTAAAAAAAAATTAAATGTGTAAATATTGTGAAATTGGAGCAGGAGAGAGAGTTAATACTGCTTTTACACTCCTTTCCTGAAATGTATTTCAGCTCTTTCTGCTAAAAAGAAATATAAAAATGGGCAGAACAAATCTAACATCCTTGTGCTCTGAAGAAATTTCTGGAGAACATTAAAAGGAAAAACTTTCGATCCATCACAATAAATGAGTCTGTAAGCCTTTTAATGTTATGAAAAAAGCTGTATCAAATACTGACAAGTCAGAAATTGTTTGGAGAAAGCAAAGTTTGTGTAAGTCTCGTGTATAAGATGAATTTGCCTTTTCTGGAGTTGTATGGTGCACAGGAAGAGACTTTAAAGTATATACCTTTTTACTTTTGGGAAGTGTTTTGTTGATTTTGCTCTCTCTTTTGACTTTGTAATTAACTCCAAGGGTCCCCGGATGCATCTTGGGACCTGGAGAGCAATGTTTACATTCACTTGCATTTTCAGAATTGAATCCTCAAGAAGTGAGGAAAGCAAATAAACTGTGCTTTACTGTAAAAAAAAAAAAAAAACAAAAAAACCAACAAAAAACCACAACCAAACCACGAGCAGAAGTTGCTATAATGGATGATTATTTTTATTAAATAAAAGAGCGTTTACAGATCAAGTGTGAAAACCCTCTGAATAATCTGTTAGCTGTTTTATTTTATTTTTTTTCCAGCTTGTTCACCGATTCTCCGGCAGCTTTGATCATTTTTTAAAGAACACATTGGGAAAAGCACTCGTGTTTTCTGCAAGGCGTTGTTACCCCAGGTAGGGAACAATGGATCGGTTCATTGTGCAGTGGCGCAATAACAAATGAGTCCTTGATATTTCTTGCCCCCCCCCCCCCCCCCCCCCCATGCCACAGTAAGAGCATTCACGTGTTTCTTAAACAAAAGAGCTGAGGGTTTCAGGGTGTGATTTGCTCCCTGGAAATGGAGCATGGCACTATTTCTGGGGACGTCTGTCTGGTGCAGCATTTACAGCTGAGAAGGTTTTTCATAGGTCGGATGCAGATGGGATTAGAAACGTTTAGGCTGGGAGGCAATATTTCTTGATATATTCAGGAATATCCGTCTGAGTGGGGCTTTGTTGCCAGCTTTGTTGTCCAGGCTCACTTGTCCTTACACCACTGCTGCTGAGACCCTCCCTGCAGGAGGGTGATGGGGGATCATTCTCCCACAAAACGAAGCACTGCTGCTGTGTGGCCACCCGCCTCCCTGAGGATACTGGGGTCTGCTTGCCGTTGGCTTCGGCTGAGCTCCTTCTTTGCCCCAAGTGCCAGGTAGCTCCAAAGCCGGGGGGGGGGGGGCACGAGGTGCCGATCCTGCAAGTCCTTTATCGTGTTCTTCATTTTGCCCAGGAGCATGTGTAACCATTTGGGAGCTCTGGCTCCTGGTCTTCCCACTGTTGGGATGCCTGGAGTCAACCTGCTTCCCTGCTCTGCTTCTTGTCTGGTGGGAAAATAAGTGACCAGAGCGAAGTGCTGGAGCTGCTGGTCTCATGGCCCCACTCTGCCACTGCCACCAAGGTTGCAGTTGGGGTTCTTGGAAAGCTAGGAGGTGGACCAGAGCTGGCCATCCTCTGGTCTCAGCTGGCCCTGTTGGCCTTGGAGGGCTTTACGCCATGGGGCAGGAGGTAATCCAGCAGTCATTGGTTGTGCTTGCCCCATCCCCCTGGCTGTCTGATGTCCTCAAGGCCAAACCTCTACTACAGACAGTCAAGTATTTTTGTGGGTTTGGGGCTAGGGAACTGGGACTTTGGTGGGCTTTCAGCTGGTGAAGCTTTGCACAGCTGAAATATCTGATTGCTCCCGATTTTCTATCAAAAGTAAAAATAAGGTGCTAAAAACTGAAATTGTGCCTCCAGGGTTGTGTCCCTCCCAAAACCTCAAGTTGTCACGGTTCAGCCCAGTCAAATAAGATACCCAGGGGGCTGTTTTACCTGGGGGCAGTGAGTCCCTGCATCTGACAGGGCAGAGCTGCCTGCTCGTCCCTTGTGGCCAGTGTCCGAACTTGAACCATCCTGCTGCCTTTGCCACCTTCTGACTCAGGCTTTTATTTCATTTTCCCTGAGCTGTTGGTCATTTTGGTTTCAGCTGTGTCCTGGACCCTCCATGCCTGCTGGGGATGGGCATGTCCAAGCCGCAGCAACATCTGGGCACCGTGGGCTGTGCGGTGGAGGTGCTGGGGTGAAACCACCATCACTTCCCCTTTGGTAGGTGAGGACCGGCCCCACTGCCTCTGAGCCAGAGGTCGTGTCCTGTGGGCTTTGCTGGGACGCTCCCTTCGGCTCTGCCATAACCACGTCCAGCTCTGCTCACCTCTGCACCTGCCCCATCTCATTGTGGGGTGAAGTGAGTCCCACCACCCTTGCCAGGTCCCAATGCCCAGCTCCTCTCCTTCCTCCTCCCAAATCCCTCCCTGGCAGGAGAAAGCTGCCTCATTGCTACCAGCTCATTCCCATGCAAATGACACATTAGGTAATGTAATGAACTTTGGTTGTTTTTTTATAACCTTTTATTTTGGAGCTGAAAGGTTAATGGTGCGAGGGCAGGGAGGGGGACCTGCCTCCCCGGTGGGGTGGGAGCCATCCAGGCTGGCAAGAGCAAACAGGGAGCAGAGATGCCCCTGCCCCTGCCGGAGGGGTTTCTCCACAGCTTTCCTGTGCGGGGTGACCCTGCACCCCACCCCTTATGTGGGGACCCCTGAGGACAGCCCAAAGATGCTGGCTCAGAGACATGCAGGAGGGGCCCAGGTGCGCTGGTTTGGTGTGGCAAGTGTCCCAAAATGTCCCTAGAGGTGAGCTGCACGAGCAGCAGGGTTGCCCTTGCAGAGGTTGGTGACTGCCTGCCCAGGGCTTGTCCCTGACCCCCTTGGCCTACTGACACATGCATTTATTTCTGTGGGGTTTGGTGCCTGTTCTCTGGGGACAAGGAGCTGGACACACAGAGGAGCCTCTCCAAGATGTTCCAGTGAGGGATGGACTTGGCCCGAATCATTCTGCTCACACAAAATGAGTTTCCCAGGCCTGGGGGAGCCTCCGTGGGTTTCAGTCCATATCCTTCAGCCATCCAGTGCCGTAAGTACCCCCCTCCCACCCAGCATCCCCTCACCCAGGGGTTGCTGGACCCGGTGCCCTGGGGTTACCCTCTGGGTTGGGTGGCTGGCCCCACTGCCTGTGCAGCTCCCATCAGCTGAAGCTCTTCATTTTATTTTATTTCTTAACATTCTTTGTTCTTTCACCACTGGAAAAGTTCAAAGTCCGTTGAGATTGCTCCTTTATTGCAGCCGGTGCCCTGGCAGACAGCTACACTTGGAGCTGTCTTGCCGTCTCTGCTACGAACTGCTCTTTGCAGCTGGTTTATATGAACATCTCTGTGACTTGTTCAATATTTATAGCTGCGATTGCCATGCCTTATCCCAAGCTGTAGAAACGGAGTGAAGAGAGAACAGGGTTAGCGGGGAGCCCACCACTTGCATTACCCACTAGTACTCAGTCAGCTCACAAATGCTCCAGGACCAGATCCTGACCCCTCATTGAACAGATGGGGTTGTAGTCTGAGCCCTGGGAAGTGCAGGTGAAATTCCAGCTGCGGGTCACAGCACAGTAATGCTGCACAAGGGCACAGAGCACTCCCAAATGTCCTCAAGGCTGAGCAGAAGGAGTGGCGAACAGGGCTCTGGGGAGCACCATAAAACACGTCTTCCTTGGGTCGGACCATGGCTGGTCCCAGGCGGGAGGTTTGTTGCAAGCAGAGGAGAAGGAGACCTGCTGTCGTGGGGCAAGGGATGTTGAGAGGTGTTGAATGGAGATGCTGATGCTTCAGCTGGTCATTCAACATCCCTTCCTTCTCAGGGGACCTTCTTGGCCATTTGAATTGTCCTGTAGGAGTGCTCATTTCCCAAAGAGGTCCACCAGTGTGTGAGGACAGCATCTCACAGCCAGGTGTATAGGGATCTGAGATGGGTCCCAGCACCCAAATCCAACAAAGAGGCATGAAGAAAAACCAGAAAAGGGAGCAGAAAGGCATGTCCCTCACTAGAGCATAGGTGTCTATCTGTAAAGGTGTAAACTTGCTGGGTTAAACTAACTTAAAACTGCTTAAGCTGGCTCTAGTTTAGTCTGTTAGTGCGATCGTCAACTCCGTATTGGCTAAGTTAGGAGAGACCATCCATGCTGGCTTGGATCTAAGGTCCTGCTCTCCCTCTGTGGCTCTGAGAGTGGCCTATAGCAGATTTTAGGGAAAAGGGAGGAGTAAGGGTCCTTCCTAGGAGGCTCGGGGGTCATTAGGCACTCGGGGATTTCCTGGGGCTCGCGGTGCCTTTTGCACTAATGGAGAAATTCCACCGACATGTGTTTCCCTTCAGCGGTGCTCTGCAGTGGGAGGTCTGGATGGCTTTCAAAAACGTGTTTGAGTCAAAAGCCAGCAACTGGCTCTGTGCAAGAGTGATGGGGTGAGCAGGGTTTGTCAGGAGGTGAGATGAGCTTATCTAAACATCTCTGCTTCCCCGTGTGCAATGCTTGCAGTGTTTGGCCCGTATTGGTTGGGGCACAGCCCGGGGCACTGCATTTGCAGGAGAAGCCTTGAGGTCCTCCAGAGCTGTGTGACCTGCCATAGGGTTTGCTCCCAGCGATGAGAAACATTTGTTTTAAATCAACTGCTACACGAAAGAATTGATTGCTTCTTTGCTGATTGAAACAGTTGTGTTTTGCTAGACCCTGACTTTATGGCCTTTTCTTGTTTGTTTTTCAATTGCTCTCCGCAGGAAAAAGGAAAGAGCTTCCCACCGCTGGACATCTCTGGTAAAATAATTCCTGCTGAAGGCTGCCTTGCCTTCATCTGCACGCGTGGAGTTGCTGCAAAGCATTCATCTGAAGATTGAAACTTTAAGGTGTTATTGAAAAATTCCCCAAGTAAAAAAATAAAATAAATGTATAGATAAATATTTAAGACACTGCAGCCAATCTTCTGCTTTTCTGAATTAACTGAACTTTTTAAAAGTGTGAAATGCTGAATTCTGGCCTTTTATTACCAAGACAACTTTTACCACTGGGAAAATTTAGACAAACGATTCCTATTGCAGACCAAAAGGTGCAGGGTTAGACCCTGAGTGTGGCAGACCTGGGCAGCTCGGCTGCTGTGATGCTGATTTACACCCTGGCGGAGCATCCCCTCTCCTGGCAATTATCCCCGCAGTTATGATCCCTGGGTAATCAAGTGATAAGGTCTCCCTGTGTAAAGCTGTGTTTGTTCTTGGTTTCGTGATGCAGATATTTGAGCCGAAATGGTTCCTTGAACAAGCTTTGCCAGAATGAGCTTCCTGTTAGCTCAGGCATGGCTGTGCCTGGTGCTTCGCGGCTTTGCCGCTGCACAAATGCAGCTTCTCCCCACCCGTCAGCTCTGCTGTGCCGTCACCCAGACGGGGCACGTTTCTACAGGGGACTCCAAATGCATTACTAAGTTTTTCTGTTCCCCGGGGGGACCCAAAATACAGAGCAGCAACATGACCCATGTCAACCAAGTGGCCGACGTGAAAAGAGAATGGCATCCCCCTGTTTCTCTTGGTTATGGGTTTGATCTGGAACCTAAGCACAACCCAAAGATCTAAGCTTCAGAGACATTCGTTAAAAGTAATCCTACATTTATTATTTTCAAACCATTTTGTGGGTTTTAAGCCAGCCTCAAAATTTTGTGGGTCCAGAAGAGTTAAAATGGCCAGCTTAAACGGAATAATCTGGCTTGCTTACATTGAAAGATTTACCGTCATAGAGCCTTTGGCGTTGCTGTCTCAGGATAATAAAGATGCATCTGATACATTTTGAACAGCAGTATAATTACTTTCATTAACACCGGTCAGCGTTTGGGTGAGATGGCTTTAAAACAGCGCAGCAGAGAGGAAAAGAAAAGCTAACTGCTAAACTGGGCACGCACTGAGGAAAGCAAGGTAAGTAGTGTTGCACGTAGGGCGATCTTTCATCACTGTTGGCTCTACTGGGGCTAATTAGGAAATGTGTTCTGGCTGGTATGACTGGTATGAATGGGGTTTGGTCCAAACAGGGTTTCCTGTAGTAAAATAAGATGGTTGTAGCAGCAGATGCAATGGTGGCAGCTGCCTTTATAGCCCAGTGTTAATTGGCTTAAATCCTGTGCAGTGGAAATGATCTTCTATTGCATCTGTTGCTCGTTGTCCCCAGAAATGCCTGTTCTGGCCGTGCTGCTGGGTGATGTCTGAGACGTGCGGCTGTGTCAGGAGGGTGGTCCAGGCACCGAGAAACAATTCACAGCGGCCATATCCACCCATGAGGAGCCTGGGTTTTATTTCCCCTTAGTCAAATAGCTTTTCTCATCACCTTAGCTCAGGCATTGCTACTGCTGAGGATATAACAGTGCTTGGGAGTGGGATGAGGGCATGCGCTTGCAGGGCTACAAATGAACTCCATGGAAAATGAGAGACGGTGAAGCAGGGTGTGGAAATGGTTGGTGCAAACCAGATAAGGCTATTGTATATCCAGTTGCAAAAAGATTAAGCTTAAAAGGCTAGAGGAGACCAACAACCCACCACAGCAATTCCAGCAACTGGGAATATAAAGATAGGACCCGCCCCCCTTGTTAATTGCTCTCTCAATTGGGATGGCATAAACTGGCGTGTTCAAGTTATCAGATGTTTGGAGGAAGAAGTGAATTTTTAGCTGTTGTTTATTCAGACCAAGATTTAATTAATATTAAATATATTAAATATTTGATGAAATAGATTGAAATTAAATATTTAGCTACCTCTTCCCTCCAGATAGCAGCCCCAGTGGATGTTTATGTGGGCAGTAAAGATAGAACATAATCTGAATGCCAGAGCGTGTTCAAAGGCCAGAGCTACATGGGAGCAGCAGCAGACCGGAATTAAATCACTCTGGGCCCCTTGTCTTTGCCAGCCCACATGGCAACATAGCTGTCCTTCCTCTGGCCTTATTCAGCCATGACACAGTGGGACTTCAGGTACCGCTTCAGTGTGGGTTGTCACCCCTGTTCTGCTGCCACGTTCATCTTCAACCAGGAAAGAAGCTTCATGGGGAAGGGTTTTTTCCCATGCTTCTCGTTTCTCGGGGCAGTGGGCAGGCAAATACAAACTGGGGACCAAACAGCATTGCTTTATACAAAGTAATTACATCCCACCTCCTGAAGAAGAAGAAAACTTGTAGAAAAATGGCATCTTGCCTGAAGGAGGGCAGGTAATTCTCCACCACTTGTGCAGGCTGGTGCCCCCATTGCATCCCCCACCAGAGCTGGGGTGGGACTGCTGTCCCCAAGCCCTGCTGGCAGGTGAGTCCAGTTTGCTGAGTGTCCGCCGGTGCTTTGGGCACCGTAACTTTGTGTGATTTGTGTGGTGGAGAAGGGCACGGGGCTCGTCCTGTGCTCAGGAATTCCACATTTGTCCCACTCATTAAAACCAAATTGTTTCGAGGATTTAGGACTTAAATTCTTTTATGTTAGTGTCTGTGCTGGTGTCTTTCAACCTGTGCCTCTGTTCTGAAGCATTTGCCTTTGCAGTGAGGAGGGAAGGTCTGTGCCTGGCTCGGTGCGCCACGTGGCTGAAGCCCAGCTACCAGGAAGCCTCCATGCATGGAGCACATTGTGCAGAAATGTGAAGTATTTTGTCAGGCACAAGAGCAGCTGTGAACTGGAGCCATTGGGAAGCAAACCCAGCTTCCCTGCAGAAAAGTGGGACAGCTTTGGGCTGTGAGAGCAGCAGTAAGAGGAGAAAGGCAATGCGATCAGTGGCAACGTGTGGGACACGACAATACCGTCACAGGTAGCAGAAGACATGAGAAAATGTGGTCTCTGCGTGTAACACACACTTAATGAAGCTGGCATTTCCCTTTTTGTGAGACCTGAGGAAGAAAGCCACAGCAAAACCAAGCTCTCAGCCCTCAGCTGTTTGCTTGCAGCATGGTTTGAATAGGCCAGAGATAAAACAGAATAGCTGGAATTTTGTTATGAACTTCAAGTACAGTCTTGTAAATTAGACATGGGCCACTTGGAGCCTGGCCTATCACTTATCATGCTGGTCAGTTTGTGCTGTTTGGATTATTTATCATCTATTCTTTCACTATGAAAATGAGTTTTGCCTCCCCCTCTGTGGTTCTCTACAACTCTCCTTTGGACAGGGCTTGACTTGTTTTGTAGGTGGTTTGTCACCTTTGGAAGTATTAAGACCTTGCTCTCTGCCTTTGTCACCACTGCCTAAGCCTCTGTATGTAGCTGCCAGAAATCGGCTTCTTGGCCTTGGAGGTAGATACTTAGCTAGAAGTAGTCTTATTGGCAAAGTCCACCTGCCAGTGAGTGGAGACTGGAAAAATGACCCCTGGTTTGGTCAAACCAAAGATCTGCTTGTAGCTGTAAGCCCTGCCTGCCTGCGTGCTGGCAGGGTTTGATCCAGTTCCCTATAGAAGAGAGAGGAATTCATGTTGCATTTATAAAACAAATTCAGATATCTTATCAATATTACAGTGTCTTGTTTTATCTATAAGAGCCTGACATTGCTTTATAAGCTAGAGTGACAAATAAATCAACTCTGTTCCTGCAGGAGTAGATATGGTTTCATTTGTTAGCACAAGGTTACTGAGTTAAATTAGTTAGAATCTTTCATGCAAGTTAAAGCAGGTCGGGTTCCCAGGCATGGCCGGTCGTGGATTCTCTCCAGCCACTTAAAGCACGAGGGGGATATATAGGTTTATTGTCCCAAGGGCACCTTCACCAGGTCTGCTCCTTCTTTTGCTAGTTGGTGTGTCTGACTATGCTTGGTACCATGCTCAGAGTCATGCCACCTCCACATGACAAGCACTGGGTAGTACCGGGTCTGTGAGGTCTCATACATCATCACACATCAGGCAGAAATGTCCCTGCTCTGAAGATCTTGCATGCTATAGCAAGTGATCAACACAGATGGGTGTTCAGAAGGTGATTGAGGAATAAAAATAATAGGATGTGTATACCTTGTGAAAGTTGTGTGAGCTCTTAAGAGGACTTTGAATGGCTGGGGTCAGTTCCCCAGCAGGAGTAAATTGATGAAGCCCTGTTGAAACCTCTGATCTTTAAGACTAGCACCCATGTTGACCCACAATTTGCAGAAGGTGGGATAGCAAAGATTTTAGGGCTGGTCTGTTGGGGCAAGAAGCTGGATTAGATTATTTCCCAAACTTCTTCTCAGCCTGAGTTTTTTGATCCTCTGTGTGTGTGGAAGGAATTTTGATGGCATAAACCTCATTTATGTGCTCATGTCTCAAATGTAGATCCTCAAAACTCAGTCCCAGAGCTGCCTGAGCCCTAAGGCCATAATCTCTGCTCTCTTGGCACCTCTGCTTCTGTCTCCTCTCCTAACAGTGCAGTACTGTGAGCAACCCTGGTCACGTACCCAGTGGGCTAGTGGTAGGTGATGATGAACACTGGAAGGGGTTGGACTGGGGATATGTTCCCTTCAGTGCCCAACTTTTAGTGCTGGTGTTTGGCCCCCGTGCTGGCACTGGCAGTATTTTAGCCAGTGTTTGCTTGGTTTTGGGTACACTAAGCTTGTTTTAAAAGTATATACAATATGCTAGCAGGAGTTCTCTAAATAAAAGTATTGCCATAACCCAGCAATATGATCTGTATGTTTAGACAAGACCTCCCATTAAGCATGAGGGTAAATCGAGTGGGCACTTTGGTCTACTGGCATCTGAAACATTTCACAAGCAGTAGCAGAGTAGTGGATTGTCCCTCTCATCACCTCCAGCACTTGGGATGAAGCTAGTGCAATCCATTCAGAGTGGTTAAGTGACTTGCTAGAGGTCGAGTGAAAAAAAGCCGTGGTAGATTAATAAAAGATGGTTTTAAATAATTCAGCATGGGCCAGTTGATGAAGCTTAACAGGACCAGAAAGCTGATCTCATTCAGTTTGGTATAATGCATTGCCTGGTCAGCCTTTTGGGAGAGGGTAAACAAGACCTGTGTTGAGGACCTCTTGGGGGGATCTCGTGCTGCATGGGCGTGTTTGCCCACCTCCTTGCTAATCCCACTGTAGTTCTCAAGGACTGGTTGGGGATGGGGGTTTTGCTGCCTGGCTGTGGGTTTGGTGTGGTGACAATTGATCTCTGTGTCCTCTGGTGTCTTCAGGGTCAGGAATGGTTTCCCTATTGGTTTTTTGCCCTTCTCTGGTTCCTGCCAGCAGGAACACAGCCCCAGTGCTGGGAAAGGGCATTGCTGGGCTGGGTGGGTTCGTGGGGCTGTGCTGTCCATGACTGCCCAGGAAATGTAGGTCTGCACTCCGCTGGTGGTGGGGAAGGGAGCCCTGACTTGAGGCTCACAGGGACCCATGGTGACAGTCCTTGCTCAGGGTAGGTGCATCCCCAATGCTCGCAGCATCTCCAGAGGAGGCTCCTTCCTCTGGGGAAGGAGCCAGACCCCCGGGCTCCCTGCCTTACTCTGCTCTCCTGTTCCTGTGGCTGCAGGTTGTCCACAGCTCAGTGCCAGCCCATCTGCAGACACCAGTGCCCCATGCTTGCCTTGCCTCTGAATGCTGCTGCAACACCTCATTAAACCCAGGACCTTGTTCTAGGAATCTGCTAAAAAAACCCCAAACAAACCTGTCTTTGTTTCTGTGGCTCACCTCTGCTGAATTGCCTCAAGCTTCATTGCCAGCAGACAGCAGAGCCCCCCACAGCCATGAGGGATGTCTTTTCCCTCGCCCTGCCAGGCTTTCAGCAGGGCTGAAAACATAGCCAAGCAGAGAAAACCATTCCCAAAGCAGATTTCTGAGGGTCCCCCACCAGTAATGCAGCCAGGTGGGCAGGTCAGCACCTGGCAAAGCCAGCCCGTGCTGGAGGCTCTCCTTTCTGTTTGATGGATTGCACCAGGCTGTCGGTCTGCTTTTTTTACCTCTAAGGGACTGGTAAGGGCAGGCTCGCCACGGTGGTGGGTAGATCTTGGGAAGCAGTTCCTCTTGATGCAGGGACATCAATAGCACCATGCAAATGCTGAATGAACCTGCTGTCACCCATATATGGCCTTCAGATTGGGGCTTCCTCTACTGGGGAAGAGAATTAGGTTATGGCTGAGCTGATGGTATTTTTGCCTTGTGACACAGAGGAAGGACATGCTATAGGAGCCCAAAGAGAGTCTGATTAATGCGCTTCTAGAATCAGATTGTTTAATGCAAACAGCTTTAGAGATATGACTAAAGTAGGAAAAGAAACTTGGAAAAGACCCCATTTGGGATAAAAGCAAAGAAGGCTATTTTTTGCAAATACCAGTATAGCTTCTTCTAAAAATATTATCTTGGATGTCAGTTAGAAAATGAGAACCAAATGTGATTCTGAACGGTCTAATGCAGCCTGTCATTTCAGAGGAGGAGGGATGAGGACCTCTCACTGGAGGCAGGAGATGTCCTTGCAGGCTCTCAGAGGCATGGCAGACACCAGGCTGTGCAGAAGCCAAAGCCGCCGGCTTTGGAGGAAAGTGTGGATGCAAGTGAGCAGCATTTGCCCACGGGCTGCTGAATTGCAGGTTCACGCTTTGCCATGTTGGCAACCATCTTCAGTGATAGTTCTGGGAAGATTTTTGACAGTATGTAAGAGTTTCTAAGAATCAGGAGAATGGCATGCAGATGGCCATGGTTTCACATAAGCAATGGTATTTACATACTCAAGAAAAGGAGTCACACACTGTTAACTTCTGGTTTTTTATTTATTTTATTTTTTTAAGCAGAGCAGTGTTGTGGTTTGGGCTGGATTGGCCACCGAGGCAAAGGAACAATATCAAGGGATGAGGGAGAAGAAGGAATGGTCCTTGCAAGAGAGGCCATATCAGAGCTGTCTGTCTGTTCAATTATTTAAGGCCCTTTTTTGCCGTCTGTGCCTCTCCAGTGTGCTGTTCCTGAGAGTCTTGCAGAAGCAACGAGGTAGGTTTCTCTCCTTTTCACACGTGTCAGCCTCAGCCTCTCAAGCAGCTTCTTTCTTAAGCCAAGAGCTGCAACGGCTGCTGGGAACAGTGTTCAAAGTGAGTTCAGGTTGCAAACACTGATGCTGGTGCCAAAGCCCTGTGGATGATTAAAAACCTTCAGGGTATCCTTCGGTACTAACTCAGACAGCAAACAAGTGGTTTTGGAGTGTTTTCCATCTAAACGTCTCACTAATATAATATTAAGCTCTGCTCCAACTTTGCCCTTTCCAAGCAGTGATCCAGCAGTCCTCTGGCCCTCCTTCTAAAAGCTTACAGAAGGATTTTTTTTTCCTTTGGAGCTTACGAACATGCGCGTGCTTAATTTGAAGCACTCCACCTCGGGCAGCAGTACAGGGACATGCACCCTACAGAGTGCACGCTTCTCCAGCCCTGCCTGGTGGTTTCACCTCATCTTTGCAATCTATGTCAGGAAAAGGCCTGCCTGTTACCTTTATGACCAGACTGTGGAGAGCACAGGACGAGGAGACACTGAGACACATGCTTGCAGCATGTTTACATTGGGTAGCACTGGAGGCTTTCCTAAGTGTGTCTCTGGAGGAAAAATTTTCTCTTGGATCTGCTTGATGGGATTCAGTTCATCTGCCTGGGTGAAAACGTAGGTGATGTCATGATGGGACTGAGAAGTCAAGGTCACATCAGGAGTCAGTAGTGCATGATCTAATGGAGAAGGTCAGTAGGTCTCAGCTGCATTTCCCCAGGGGTTTTCTGGGGGTCTCAACTGTTATCACCTTTGTTAGCCCATTACACAAATCCTTTGGTATGATGCCTAAGACCAAGGGAGCTGTAAGGTGGCACAAGGAGGGCCAGGCAGTCAAGTCTACCAAGTCCCTTGGGTTAAGGGTAGTGAGCAAGCTCTTCACCTTGCAAGCTTAGAGCATCCTCTTTGCCATTGCCTGGTAGGCTTGTCTCCAAGATGACTTGCCCAGGAACACATTAACCTTCATGGGACTTAAATAGATCCTGTAAACTGGAACATCGCACGTCCTGCAAGCTAGATGACTTCAAGAGAAGTCCTCTTTACTAAAAAGAAGAGCTATTTCAGCCAAAACCACGCCTGGTCGCTATCATAGGGAGAAAGCTGAAATATTTCTTTGAGTTGTTTTAAACTGATCAAATAACTGATGGGAGTGCTGGGAGCTTTTCAGAACCCAACTGGGGTGCCTCCCACAAAAACAACAAAACTAGACCAGAAGGCATTTTTCTTGTGACATGTTTTGGTTCTGTCACTGTGTGTAATTTTTGTGATCACTTTGTTTTGCCCAGCTGCGTTGTTCTGGGCATGACAGGGGGGAAAATCCATCTTTCAGTAAATACTCCTCAAGCCACCTGCTGTCACAGCAGATTGCTGCGTGTCTCTCTATTCCCAGAGAACAAAACCATTGCAAGTCTGAGATTTCAGGCCGTGTTGCGTACTTGCTGCTGGCCTGATCCATCTCACAGTGCAAAATTTTCAGCAGGTTTTGGATGCAGCCCTTACAGCATTAAGCAGCTATAATACAGAATGTGAACCTCCCATGCAAAGACTTATGAGGTTCTGGGTTTCCAGGCTGGAGGAAGAGGAACATCCTTCAGCAAAAACACTTCTGCAAGGCCTTGCTTTTGTCTCCCTTAGACACTGCCGGCAGGAGGAAAGACTTTTGCATTTGCCTGATAAGAACTCAGGCCTTGTGTACTATGTGCTCTGACATGCACTGACATCTTAACCCTTTTGCCATGGTACGTGAAACCTGTGTGTGTTTCTGCATGCTCAGCTGCATTAAGAGCCTTTGAAAGCTTTTTATTTGAACTTTGGCTTTCCCTTGTTCTGGGTCCCTACTGCCTAGCCTTGCACTGCAAAGGCAGGGACTAGAAACATTCTCCTGAGCTTCTCAGTGACTGTGTCTATGTATGAAGCAGCTAGATTTGTAGGTAAACATTTGCCCATCTTTATGCCTGTTGCAGCTTATTAATGTGTGGCATGACCACAATGCATCTGGAAATAGCTCAGCACTAACCGCTTGCTTCCTGGCCTTGTCACCCAATCCTTCTGCCAGGTTGCCTCCACTTCATATCTGCTTTCTTTTGGATGCGTTTGTTTTTTTTTTTAAGTGTCAGGGCCCTCAAGGATTTTGGCAAAAGAAGAGGAAAATGGAAAAATCTTCCTGGCAGAACCTATTCTTCTGACGCAGCAGCAGCTGCTGTGGAGGAGAGCCAACAGCAGGGATCCTCTTTGGATTTACAGGCTGAGGATCAGAGCTTGTGCTTCTCTCCTCACTTGGTAGCACAAGCTGCCTCCCTGCAGAGAGTGGTGATGGCCAAATCAAGCCTGAAATGTGACATTCACAGCTCTAAATTAGACATACGCAGTTTCACTTTGTCTCCAGAATCCAGGCCAAGCAGATGACAGTCTTCCAAGGCTTCCCAAAAGGTGGTCTAGGAACCTCCTTGGTGCTGTGACCAGCCAATCCAGGACTCAGTGGATTCAGCCTGTTTTAGATACCTGCACTAAGGCAAGTTGAATCACCCTGAGCATTCACTTTCTCTTGGTTGATGGTGAAGGGAACCTCCTGGCCAGCTGTTGGGGAATGCTTGCTCTGTAGAGCTGCAAAGTTGGGAGGGAGAAATCTGGTCAAGGAGAGAATAACATGCTTTCCTCCTACCATTTGTCCTGGGGATCTCCATCCAAATCTGCTGGAATAGACTGGCCACTTGCAGCTCTTCATAATTTATTAAGCCCTTACTAAATATTTTAATAAGCACAGCCACAATGGAACAAAAGAAAAGTCTGGCAGGCGTTTCTCATGCACCCAATGTATATGTAAGTTTGGAGTGGAGCTCTGAACAGGGACTGGAATAAGACCGCAGAAGATGACAACAGCTGATCATGCACTTGTCTGGATTTCATGAGCTGAGGAAGCTCATGGCTGCAAGTGGAGGATGGTCTCAAGGTTTTGCTGACTTGTTCCGATAAGCCAAAAGCCATGTCTAAGTTTTAAGGAAAGGTCTTTTTCCTTCATCTTCCCATCTCTTTCCTTTCCCCATTTCACACTGTTAATCATACTGGCAGGATGCCCTCCAGGCTGAGACTATTCTGAGAGCAGGGTGAGAGGAGGGTGCTGAGAGGGAACAGCAGGCTCTGCGTTTTCCTTTGCTAGCACGATTTGGCCATGATTAATGCACGTGGAAAATAATCATCACATTCAGCCTAATTCTGCAGAATTATTAAAGGGATGATAGCAAGGGGAGAGGAGATATTTTACTGCTTTTATTCCATTTTTAGGATGGAGGTCAGGTGTTGTATGAACATGTTCAGGTGACATTGGGCATCTTATATTTAAGGCAGGGAGCAAAATTTGTCTGTCTAACAGTGTTAGTCTGAGCTTTGGAGCTCTCCTGTTACTTCCCTAAACAGGATCTAAAGAAGCTCATTCATCATTAAACATTAGGATGAAGTTCTTTACAATGAGGGTGGTGAAACACTGGAACAGGTTGCCCAGAGAAGTGGTAGAGGCCCCATCCCTGGAGACATTCAAGGCCGGGCTTGATGAGGCTCTGAGCAACCTGATCTATTAAAGATGTTCCTGCTTACTGCAGGAGGGTTGGACTAGATGACTTTTAAAGGTCCCTTCCAACCCAACACATTCTATGATTCTGTGAAACCAACACAGTCTGTATTAAAGGGAAGAGGGATTGTAACTGGGGAATCTTTGGAAAATGGGATTATTATGCGTTACTCTGAGCTGGTGGTCACCTCTCAGCCCTTCACCCCTCCTTTCCACATGCTGTTCAGCCCCTAATGCTGGTGGGGATGGGCAAGGCAAATTGCTGCTGGTTTGTGGGGAAAACGCACCATGCAGGAGCTGGGTCAGGCGGACAGTCGGGAGCTGAGCACATTGCAACAACGTGGTGTCCCTCTTCCTTACACACATCACCAAAGTTTTTTGTTTAAACAGGTCAGATATAGCTACTTATAGTGTGTCCACACATTCAGCAAGAGCATCTTGCTGACCATTCCCAACGCTGTCAAGTTCACCACTAACTGGCATGATCTTTCTTTATCCCATTAAAAAGGAAAATGTTATCTCGTTTTATAAGCTGGAGGTTTTGTAAATCTTTCTTCCCCTCTTGTCTTAAAACTAAATAATAAGACATCGTTTTACTGGAGAGATTGTAATATTTCTCCATATTTTATAATGCACTAAAAACACAAAAATGACTGATATAAAAATATTAGAAAAGCCTATTTTGTGATTATAATTGCAGTCCTTTCTGACACAGGAAAGTGTGTCAGCTACTTCTTTTAATTGTGCTTTTTTATGACTTTGAATTTGCATTTTTATTTATTTTCCATTTTCTTGTAATTCCCATTTACAAACACAAAATTAACACTCTTCATCCCTGCTGAGCTTACTGCTGTTGATTTTTTCCTTCGAGTTTTCTAATTTTGCAAACATTGACCCGGGTTTTTTTGCCCAGTAAGTTTCTACAGGTGTCCATGCCTGATCAGAGAAATTATTGCCCATAAGTGCTTAATTCCAGAGTCCACAGATATCATTTGAGACAGACAGGAATCTTTTGACCTCTGAATCAAACTGTAAAGAGTTTGCCATGGCATTTAACAGTCAGGCTCTTGGGTATTGCCTTGTCACAGCTGCGTGCAAGGTTGAAGATGCCTCCTGCTTTGCTGGAGAGCTGGTGGCTGCGTGGGCGTCCACCTGCCTTTTGGGGCCATTGGAAGCAGTGGGTGCATGAGACTGCAGTGCACGGCAAAGCCTTGGGAGTGGGATGTCGAGGGAATACCCCCCACTGCCTTCCTGCCCGCTGTGGCGCTGGTGGTGCCTCTCGGGGGACTGTGAGCATGTAGCTAGGAACTGGAGATGGCACTGAGGATGTGGCAGCCCCAGGGGGCTGGGCCACCATGCAAACCCTGCTGGGGTTGGGTTTCTGGGGGCAGCCTGACCACGTGAGACCACTTGTCACATCATGGTTAAGTGTCTTCTTTCAGACGCTCTGCAACAATCCCTTTTGAGTAGAGGGTGGAAATTTGCCTTTGCTGTTGACCCATCCTTGCCAATCAGTGTGCCCAGGCTTGGTTGGAAGGGTACACAGAAAGTGGCACCCTCTGCGACCTAGATGGGTGCTCTACAAGTGGGGAGCAGAGCAAGGGGACGGAGCGGTCTGGACAAGCCTGAAGGTGCTGGTGCACACAGCCAGGGCCTGGGTGTGCAGCTCTGTGGTGCTTACCCAAGGAGCAGCTCCTCCCCAAGCTGCTGCCCTTTGGCTTGTTCCCTCCTTGCAGGAAGCTAAGGAGAAGGCCTGGGGCTCTCCTATTCCATTCCCGTAGGCCTGTTCCCATTTCAGGGGGTGGGTTTCAGGGCTCCGCTCTGTAAAGGCACTGCCCTGCAGCTTGAGCATGCTGCGCTGGGGAGCCCCTGCCCCTTGGTGAGGATGACTGTGCAAAAATGGGCCAAAAGTACTCACAGCAGGAATGGAGGAAGGTGGGGAGACGGAGGGAGTGAGAAAGAGAGAGAGAGAGGGACCTACACACCCCTCTATGCCCCACAGGACAATGCCCTCTTCACCTGCAGTTGTGCAGCTCAGATGAGAGACCCCGTGAGCTGTGGCAGTGGGGGGTTCAGTGCCGCACAAGGGTTCGCTCAGCACCTTGTGTTGGGCATCGCGATCTCCATGCTGGATGGGGAGGACCTCGAGTCCTGCCTCAGTGGCTGCAGTGGCGGAGGCAGGATTTCCCTCTGTGCTGAAGGAAATGGAGACAGTTCCCAGCCACTCTAAAACCTCAGTGCTGGTGGCCTGTGTCCTGCAGAAAGGTCAAAAGAGCTGCAAGACCACCTGGATCTTTGGGGAGGTACCAGGGCAGGAATCATATTCCACTGACAGTTTAGAAATGGGCTGAATATTTTTCTCCGGTCAGGTCAGCTTCGAGAATATGCTGAAGGTATGGGAATCGAAATGGAGATTATAGCTAATCATTTTAAGCTTTAGGATGTACGAACTAAACCTATGCTGGCCAGGCCTGAATAGCCTGGTCTGAGTGAACAGGACAACCGCATGGGCTCTGCCATGTGATAAGACTTTCTTGGGAGGTCAAAAATGCTCAGCAGCTCAACAGAGGAGAGAGATGTTTTCAGGGGCTCTGCCCTTGGAGATATTTTGCCCAGACTGACAGTGATGAGCTACCAGGTGGCTCTCAGGTGGCCCAAATGAAGTAGCTCAGTGGTCCTTGCTGGACAGGTGTCCGGCCAGTGGTGAGACCATTCATGTGATCTCTGCAAAGAGACCGCGTGGAGAGAGACGTGGACTCCTGATGCAGGCTTCGGGCCTCGACATGCAAGAACAAGTGCAAGGGTTGTTTGTGCAGCTGTTGTCCAAATGGGTGAATGTCAACTGTCCCTGCAGGGCATATTAGTCTGGTACTTGCCCAATGTATTAGAAGGGAGATTTGTTTTTTACTGGTGTAATTTGCCCTTGCAGAATAAACCTGCTGACTTTTTTTTTTTTTTTTTCCTCTTTCATGATAAGCACAAGAGCCTGTGGTGGTCACAACATCACTTCAGCAACATCCTGACTCAAGTAGCTTGTTGCGTTGTTTGTAAAAGTCCAATTTTCTTTTTGAGGAAAATCAATACAGCTCATTATTTAGCTGAGAAAAGATCCCTGTGTCAAGCAGCTAGTCATTCCACTGGAAGGCAGCCCCTGAGCAGGCTCAGCCACTTTTCATAAGCTGGACAACAGACTGATAGCCTTTGTCTTAAATTATCCCTTCTGAACTAAAACTGTCCCACTGAGAAGAGCGATCAGCTTCCCGCAGACCACCAAAGAGCTGCTCAACAAGTGAACATCACCAGCCTTGGGCAAAATATGTACTGGAAAAAAAAAAAAAACATGACAAAAGACACTTTTTTTACAGCTGCTGTAATGACTGTAAGTTCTCATGCTGCTTCTACATCATATCCCTTCTTCTGGGCCCTGGCTACATCATTAAGATTTGTGGTTTCAGTGCTAATATGCGAGATTTAGTACTATAAGGCTGATTGATAGCCAAATATTCTTTGTCTAAGCTTGTCTCGAGTGGTAAGCAGGAGCTCAGGTGCTTAGCCCAAACTATGATGAGTTTAAGACCTTTATGCGAGTGCACAAGATGTTTTAAAGCAGCTTTGGAAGCTGAGAGGGGTTGAGGAGTTGAGGCTGTTGGGTAGACAGTGCCTTTGCCTACTCTGTGTGTGTGTGTACAGCCTTGGGGACAGCACTATTGGTCACTGTGTTTATGCAGAACCTGGCTTGGGGACATTCTCACATGCCTTCCCCAGTAAATACATACTTTGAGTACTCACGAACATATAGCTAGTGAAAATTGCTGCTTGCTGCTGTCCAGCTTCAGGATCCCTTGTCAGAAGTCTGCTAGTTTAGAAAGTTAGAGGCAAAATTGCTCCTGTATGAAATGGAGAATGGGGAAAAAATGCACATCGTGGCTGCTGGGGGATAGGATTGGAGAATAAATAGCCATCTTTCTTTTTCATTTTTTGCTTTGAGATCTGAATAAAGCTAATGGAAATTTAGCAGACATTTCACTGTGGTAAATTAAGAGACAAGGTCAGTGAGATAAGAGGGCCAGTGCATGGAGAATTACTGAGAAGGTTATCTAGGGGTTAGGGTACATGCTCAGCTAACCAGGAAGAGCTATAAAGAAGGATGCAAAGCTGATAAATTCTGTTAAATTCTCTGTCTTGACTGTTCACAGGCGGCTCCAAAACCAGAGCAGATAACAGAAGGAATAGTGAGGTGTATTTTAAGAGAGCCATCAGCCAAGAAATCTGTCTTCTTTCTCCAGATCATTCCTTCAGCCCTTTGTGGTGGTCACTCTCGAGAGCAGATTTTGGATGCAGGGAGTGCTGATGACTTGGCCCTCCACGCCCTGTCTCTTCTCCATAAGGCGGTAAGGGGTTGCTTCCCCTCTTGCACCCCGGGATGAGCAGGGTGCTCAGGGCCGGTGGGATGTGTCCTGGCAGCAGGGAGCGGGGTAATGGTTACAACAGCATTTTGCAGTGCGCCAGTCTCAAGACCAGCTCCTGTCTACGCACATGCAGCACCGGGTCTGGAAAACCACAAATGAAAGTGATTTACATCCTTGTCACCGCATGCTGTCCATAAAACCTCTTTTGTTTTGAAGTCCATCACTGGTCTGTTTCCGGTTTTTCTCTGTACTGAGACCTTGATCTCATGGGCTGTCTTTAAGAACTAATTCCAGATTGTAGATAATTTCAGGTTGTGGAGACTGTGAAGAGACAACATTGCTTGTATTACCAGACTCTTCTGGTGTTTGATGATGGCTATGATTACGGTGCATATAACATTATTATTTGACTGCAATTACAATAGCATGAGTTATACCTGACTAGCTGATTAATCATCTGGAACAATGAGTAAATGTCCCCCTCTTTTACGATAATTAATATGTAGAGCTGGATCACAGTTGGCTGAGTGAGTGTGGAAGTGATCAAGGCAAACAGAGAGGTGTTTGGCAGCTTTAGGCTGCAGGAAGGATAAACATGTGGAGCTCTTGGGGCAATTATTCCCTCTCTGATATGAGCTCTGGCTTGAGCCAGCTCTGATCCACCTCAGGGAGCTGCATTTCAGTGGTAGGTGGCCAAACCGCTAAAGACAAGTTGGTCCAGTCAGTTATAAGGAGATGTTTTGGTGTGTAGGGATGCTCAGTAAGGCCTTGTCCTCCTTTTCTCTCGTTAGGTTCCTCCTAGCTGCTGCCTCTGGCTTTCTCCCATCACAACAAATGTATGGCCCATTTTTTTGGGTCCAGACACCAGAAGTAGGAGGCAGTGGAGGCTGGGTGGATTTACTGGGATTTGGTGTGCTTTCTTGGAGGATTTGCACGGGATGGGTATGCCTTGAGTATGTATATGCCCTTAGTATAGCGGGCATCATTGTTTCTAGGCTACCTCTTGTTTTTCTGTTTGACCTTGGTCCAGAGCCTCTGTTTACCTTCACGCCTTTTCCTTTCAAACACTATAAACTTTCTTGAGCAGTAACTGTCTCTTCCCATGTGTGTGCACATTACTTACAGCAGTCATAACAAAAACCCATGCTGTGCTGTTTAAAAGGTCTGGCTTTGAGGATGGAGCCATTTAAGATTGTGGAATGTAAAGCTCTTTCCTCCTTGCAGTGGTTAACCAGAGAGCCCTGTGCCAGTATGTCTATAGCTACCCAGGAGTGAAGGGAGGCGAGAAATTCATTAGTACAATTGGATTAAATACCTGCTGTGCTGGGGACCTGCCATGATGGCTTAGTGCCACTGTTGTCTCCAAGCAGGTGGAGTGGCTTTCTGGTTCTCCCTGAAATCTGGGTCACATACCAGGCAACAGCAGTACAGGTTGTCTGAAAGTACCTCATGGTTTTGCTAGTGGGAATTTACAATTCAAATCAAGAGAAGTTGCAGCCTCTCTCTCCCTCATACGGTGATTTTCTTTACTCTCCCGATACAGCAAAGATCAAGATGAAATATTAAATGTCCTCCACAATGTAATTATATCTGGCTGGTTGCAATCAATTCCCTCTGCCTCATGTAGTTCACTATTGCTTCTCCCTTTCCCTCCCTTCCTGTAAAAGACATGGAGCTGATTCTCATCTCCCCCCTTGGGCTGGAAAGGAGACACTGCCAGCTCCCGCATGGACCCACCAGCTTAACAGGAACAATTTATGGAAATGAATTCTCATCGAAAGCTCCAAGCAGTGCAAAGTTTGTTGCAGAGAGACTGGACTGTAGTTTTCATAAAGCCCAAAGCAATGTTTCATCTATTAGGCTGCAATTAAACAATGGTTTCCAAAGCTCAGTCTATTCCAGGCAAGTGCCTCTTTAAGAGTACGGTATATTTAAAAATAGCCTTTTCTCTTTTCCTGAGCATAGGTTTGGAAAGGCTTTATGAGGCAAGAAAGCCTCATTTGAACTTCTCCCTCGCCCAGTGAAGAGATCATTGTTATTAATATACTTATTAGCTTTTTCATTCTCTGCCTCTAAACATGTCAAACAATATCCAAGACAAATCCCTATTATCAGGTGCACAGGCTGGTATTATCATTAGCAGGTCTCTCCGGGAAATCAAGGTCATTACTCGAGACACCAGTGATCAAGCATTAGAGTCTGCCACTCCTATTCAAGAGAACCGGCCCTGGTCGTGCTGGTGTGGCCGGGGACAGGCATGCAGTCCCCGGAGCTGCCCCTGCACCTCCACTGCTGTTAGTGGGGAGGGGGAATCCTGAGCATAGGCAGGGCTGATCACCTGCTTATGGCCAGACACACACTTCTGTGTTTTGCTGCATCAAGTCCTCATTGCTATTGAGTAGTGGATTCACAGAAAAATCCAGGGGCTGTTTTTTGAAAGACTCTTCTTGGTGCTTCTTGAGTGAAAATGCAATCTGGGGGCTAATCCTAAGAGACCGGGTTTTTGCATTCACCACCAACCCAAAATATTTAAGCTTCACTTTGCAGCACTTTATTTATAAGCACCTCATTGCCTAAGCGTTATTTAGAGTTCATTTAATATATGTGTAGAGTCAGGCACCCAGTCTTGGGAAACTCCCCAGGAAATTGCCCAGGCTATTGTAAACACGACAAAGGGGAAGTATAGAAACCATCTGCCTTCTCTAGTTTGGGAACTCTTCTTCATTGGTTTCAGAGCTTTGAACCTTCTTCTAGTGTAGGATACAGGATTTTTCTTCCCAAGCGACAGTATAATCAGTGCCTCCATTTGCACCCAGCAGCTCATCATAAAAAGAGAGACCAAATTTTGATTTCCACCTCTGCCCAAGAAGAGTTGAGCTCCCAAACCTCAGTTTGCACAGAATAGTTAAAGGTGCTGGAGACAAGAAGACTGAATGGAAACACAGCCCTGCAGCTTAGTGGACACTGCAGGACAAGGAGGAGAGGACGGATACTGATGCCTGCTGCAATGGATGTTAAACCACTTGATAAAATCAGTGAATGAGCAGCTCTGGACCTCTTCTGCCAAAGACATGGTTTAACCCTGCAGGATACAGATGTGTTCCCATCCGTGTCAGTGTAACTCTGGCTACATTAAGCTTAGCATTTCATCACCATGGCCTGAACCTGAGATCATTCCCCTGCGAGCAGAGAGTGTTTGCATCCCATCAGGCAGGAGTGGGAGAAAACCTGGAGCACAGCAGGAGTGAGGCACCAAACAGCCTCCCAGCCCAGAGCTCTCTCTTTCAGTGCCTCTGTCCAGGAGACCTTCTGCCTCTCCTGTGATACACATGAATTAAGACTACAACACATTTCTTCGAGAATTGATCAGACCTTTTGCTATGCGTAAGTCTTTGCCTTATCTGTTGGAGCCTTACAGGTTGCTATGTTTATGGCTGCTCCCACTGCTAGTGTGGCTTTGTTTATGATACAGAAGAAAACATGTCATTTTTTATTTTCTGATTGCTAGTATTGCTTCTCCTGTTTTACATTTTTTCCACATCCATCTAGAAGACCGGAGATAACTCAGATAGAAAGCAGTCAATTATGTGGTGCCTGGGATACTAGAAGTCTGGACTTTATGACCCAGGAAGTTTCTCTCTGCACCATGCTCCCAATTTGTTGGATTTTTTTTCTTCTTTAATACCAACAAATAAAATAACATATCCTGGATACTCTGCAGTCAACAGCACTCACTTTATTGGCAGTAACTGACTTGGAAGCTACTATATCTCCATGACTTCTCAGTTTTATTTTTATATATATACATATTCTTTTTCCACCAGCTAGGAATATTTTTTTTTGGTGTTTGTTAGAAATTGAAAGCTTGCTGACACTAAATTTTTGGACAACTTCTGAAATGAACCCAAGCTAGGAATTTTCAATTGTTTTCCATTTGCAAAGAGCATGATGGTATTTTCCAAAGATTTCCTTCCCAATCTCATTTCATCCTGGATTGGAATGCTACCACTGATATGGACAGGAGAAGAATTGGGTCAGTGCTGAGTCCTTGGGAACTCTCTGCCGGTGACTGCTAGGAATGTCAAACTAGTGATGCAATAGATTAAATTTACCAATGACGTATTGCTGTTGTCTTCAGGGAGGTCTACACCTTGGACAGATATCTCCTGTTAGTGTGACTGCAATGCTCAAGTCTTCCCTTTGGAACAGCTTTCTGCCTAAAGTGGCAAGCAGCCAAGCAATAATGACTGTGCTTAGGAGACTTTCAAATGTTTATTAGTTTTCTGGGTTTTTTAAAAAAAAAAAAGATGAAGAGAAGCTTATAAATTTCAGTATTAGAATCTATTGAGAAGCAGAAGGCTTGCAGTAAAATCACTGTCCTTTTTGATTATGTCATAGGACACTAGGTGTGGGGACTTTGTAGGTGGGAGAATGCGCCTCATTGGAAAGTACTGGAAAACTGTTCTTCTGTTGAAGTTTTGTTTCCAGACAGTGAAATCCTATTGAAATACCCTGTATATCATGCAGTATAAGACATTGTATATAAAGTATAAGACATTGTATATAAAGTATATAAATATAAATATAAAATATAAGATATTGTATATAAAGTATAAGACATATTGTACAATTTCAGTACCAGACAAGATTATACACAAATATTCTTCACTCTTTTATAGTTGAGAGAGGATTGTTTATTCCTTGCTGTTCATAATATTTAACCTGTCAGAGGGCTCATTTTGAGCTTCCTTGCCTGTGTTGAATTGCCCATATATCTCTGCCCAAGCCTGGCATTGCTGGCAGGGTTGGGGTCCAGTCTTGGACCTTCTTTCTGGGAGCAGTCGGCAGTCACCCTTCCTAGGGGACACTTTCGGAGTACTAGTTGAGAGAGAGCTGGTCTGCAGATGTAAGCCTGCAGGCTCTAGGGCTGTTACCCAGCAGACTTCACCAGAAGGAAAAATTACTTAAGAAAAAAAATATAAATGATGGCAATACAGGACCCAGCAGGAGAAGTAGCCTTAAGTACCTTAAATTAAGGGAACTGAAAGTCCTCTCACTGCACCATGACATGTTAAGCAGAGTCATTGTAATTAATCTTGTTTTAATATATCATAGTAGTCAAAGAAAGTACAACACAACCCATACTTCTCTTGCTGACATGTATCCAGGAGACAGAGTGGATTGAAAGTAAGGTGATCTTTGTAATCTGGTAGAAACGAAATCCTGAAGGCAGGAATTGATCAATATGGAGAGTGGCAGGTAAAAGTAGTACAAATACCTGCTCTAAAAGCATTGGATACAGGAATTCCCACAGGCACCAGGAAGCTGTTAGCTAATCAGACAGCAATGCACCATATGCTTCACTCTCTAGTAAAAAAAGAAAAGAAAAAAAAAAAAAAAGAGCAAGAAAGAGAGAAAATCTCTAAGCATACAGTCAGCAAGTGACAAATGTGTATGCTGGGACTCTCTGGAAGAGGGGGAAAGCCACGGCCAAGGCTGTGACTCACTCCCGAATGAGCAGGGCTAACGGCACCGAGGAAGCTGCTGGCTGGGTTTCACGGTGCAACTGGCCATGTGGCCGTGGCATCCACCCTGGGCCAGCCTGGTGCTGCTGGAGAGCCTGCTCGGCAGTGCGAGTGTGTTGAGCAGGTTTTGAAGAGCCAGCCTCCTCTCCTATGTGCAGCTCTCTCCCACTGTCAGTAAGTATGGGACAGCGTCTGCAGAGGACTCTGCCAGCCCATCTCCTTGGCAGGCAGGAGACTGGGTTCAGCACGATCCTGACAGGTGCTGAGCAGGTCCCAGAGAAGCCAGGTGTCCTCTGCAAAGGCTGGAGGAGCTCCATGTCCAGCAGACTTGGCTGTAACCAAAGCGGCAGGAAATGGCGATAACTTGTACTTCAGCTAGAGGCAACCCACCAGTGTTAAACAGACTTCTGAGAGAAGCCACATGCAATCCGCAGGGGTTGCTGGTCCTGTAGGAACCAAGAACTCCTGTACATACCTTTGATCACCACTTTTCACACACATATATAGATAACCAATATATTGTACAGATTATGTTATACTCCTGTATAGAAACTGTTTTGTATAGAGCATAGATTATACTTTATTCTGGCTGTATTATAAATTATGTTTTCTACAGATGTAGATACAGATCAAGAATTGTATGGAAGTGCTGAAGTACAATCCCTGTCTCACCAGGTTTATGGGCTAAGGGTACCATAAGATAAGGTAAGATCATCTCCTTGCTGATTACTTCTCACTAAGCTTCTTTCCTCTTCAAGCCAGTCTTTAAGATCCTGACATTTATCTGTGCAAGCGCTGGCACCTATAGGACCCTCTCTATGCTGATTCAACTCACTAATCTGGCAGAAAAGTTACCATAGCAGAAAAAAAGTGGTTTATTTTATGCTGAGTTACTGAGTTGAACTCACCTCTGGTTTTGTTTGCATAGGCAAGCTGGAAATCTTCTTCAAAATGGAGTGGGGCTAGTTTTCATCTCCAATTTTAGCTCATCTCCTGCGTCATTCTCTTCTAGATTTCCTTTTGGCACAGGTGGGTAACTTGCAAAATGGACCTTATGCCTTTTGCCTCCTCTGCCTTGAAACATTTTGTTGTCACTGCAGGTGGAGCCAGGACTGAACATCTCCTCCCCAGTGCCATGTGGAGCTGGACTACAGAGATGCAGGCTGCTTGGAAAGTGGATGAAATGCACAGCACAGTAAGTGTTGGGAAGGGCAAAACAGTAGTTAAATAACAAAATATGGTTTTTTGTGCATCTGATAGCAGGGGACTGACTGCCTGTCAGGCTGGGCACCAGTGGGTTATTTGTTTTCCCTTAGATTTGTATCTCTATCTCTCAGAGCTGATTTGTTAATTTTTTTCTTTAAGCAATTATTGGTCAATACATGGTGTTTTAATTATGCCTCTTGCATGAGTGCCTGGTCTGGTCTAGTAGTGCAGGGAAAAGCCTTCCCTGTAGGGCAGATCCTCTGCTCCATCCTGCAGGCTGCCCCAGCCTTGCTGCAGGGCTTAGTCCCTGCGGAGGGGTCAGGGCTTGGCGCGCTCGAGCCGGACTCCAGAAAGGAAACGGCTCTGTCGGTGCTCAGCTACGGTTGCTGCTCTCAGGAGTGTCTTCAGAGCACGACAGAAGGGACCGGGGCCTGATGCTAGAATGATGCCTGACTTCTGGGCTGTGGAAATGTTCCTGATGGAGGTTGCTATCTCTTTGTTCAGTCCTCAGCTGTTCCTCTTCTCTGCTACCAAACCGTTTTTTTCCTTCTGCCCAAAGCCCCTCTGAAAAACCTCCCAGCATTTTATGTCCCTTTTCCCATATTCAGCCTCCATCTCTCTGCAGAGATGCCTGGAGTAAACTGCTGCTCTTGGACTTCAGCCCATGAACCCACCTACGATCTGACTCAAGTGCTATTGTTAAAGGCTAAGTATGTTCCATTGTCTTGAATTATATCTATATTGCACGATCTAGTGGAAAACTATCAAACTAACTGTAAATTAATTTAGTTAGCACAGTAAGCAGTTTAGCCAAGCTACCATGGGGCTACTTTACCCCCTGTAGAAGAAGATCAGCAGAGACAAATCTTAATCTGGTGAGTGCAATTAAGATGTTCATCCAAAACTCAAGATGAGTTACACTTTCCAGAAGAAACCAAAAAAACCCAGCCTGGTCTATAGAGCAAGGAAAAAAAGAAAAGGGTGAAGAGAAGACTCTTGATTTGTAGTTTTGATTTTATTAATCCCAGTGCTAAAAGGATACTTTCCATCTGTGTTCAATCAGCAGGTGCTATTCACTGTGGGCACACAGGTGTTATAGTCAGAGCCATCGGCAGTGAATGTGTCCAGTCTGCTAGTGGAAATAGGAATCTCACTTTTAGAGGAGGGGACACCTGAAGCAGCTTTACCAAAGGAAAGGCGCATGTCTGTGAGAAGCACCGAGCTGGACAGGAGTCAGTGTACGACCAGATCGTGGGAGGAGCTGGATGTGATCATGGCTGCAAAAGCAAGCAACTTCTGTTCAACAGCCCGAGAGGTACTTGGGGTGAAGGATAACTGAGCGGTCAGGTGTTCCCTGCAGTGAAGGCTCTGATCTCTTCCTATCCCATTTTATTAGTATTCCCCATGGTTCCTCCATCCGTCATAGTCTGCATTAGACATGGAGGGATGGAATCACCCTCATCATTTCTCCTCCCAGTCTAAGTGGGAACTGTTTGTGCTTTGTTTGATTAAAACATGCTGTGGTTTTTTTCAGGACTTACTAATACCAGGATTAATCTGAAGCTACTGTACAAAGCGTGCATTCTGACACCCTAACAATAGGCTTACTGTGACACTGGTCTCGGTTAGGTGTGACGTCTAGGCTGGAGGACAATATGGTAGAACTGCACCCCTGTGTGTTATCCTCTCATCAGGTAAAACAGAGGCTTGTCCTCATTTAAATGGTCCCTGGGACAAAGCAAAGCTGAAACACTGAGCATCTTATGACTCAGTTTGCAATGGGCATTTATGGATTTTAGGAAAGGCTTGTGCAAGACCAGAAGGGTTGGGAAAGAAAGAACCACAAAGAAAAAGACTGACTCGCTGCTGCCTAAGATGCTGAAAGGAGAAGAGCAGGAATACCACAAATAGAACAAATCTCCTTTGCCAGGCAGCTTGGCATCATGAGCGGCAGACAACACAACTTTTCTCCAAATAGATACAAATGGACAGTGTGACGAAAGCAGTAGATAAGGGACCATAGGTTAATGCTGTTAGAGCCTATTCTACCCTTGAGCAATGGTGAATACTATGTTTGGTCATGAAACGTGGAGATGTCACCACATTCCAAGTGCTGACTGCAATTATGGATGCAGTAGATCTCTTGCTAGGACATGTGGACAAGGAAATGTTTCCCATAGCTGGAGAGATTTCCATGTAAAGATTCCTTCTCATCTTACACACTGTGCCAAGGAAAACACAGCACTCAAGCAAGGGAATCTCACAGCAGAAAGAAGCAAGTCCACGAATGAGTCCACTGTAGCACCCATAATGGGCATGAATGCATGCTGGCCCCTTGCACGGGGGGGTGAGCTGGAAATGGCTTTGGACATAGCCCTGCCTTGCAACTGGCTGATGTTGATCTTATCTCACAATAGAAGATGGAGAAAGCTATAACAACCTGCTAGGCTTGGCAGTACTGGAAGAAAGAAGGAAAAGGAAGGGAGGGTGGAGGGATGAAAGGAGGCAGGGAAGGATGTATGGAGAACACTCTTTAAAGAAAGGCTTGCATCAATCCCCGTGCTACTGAACCAAGACAGTCAAGTGAGAAAGTCATGATTAGAGTTCATTACCCCTAGCAACCTATGGCCATTAATTCTCTTTGGCAGCAATACCTAAGGTTGGAGCGATGTCCAGCCTGTGGCTGGGGCTCTTCATGCTGGAATGTAGAGACACAATAGGGTACAAATACTTGCCTGACAGATGTTAAGGAAGTTGAAGAAGATAAAAACAATGCCATGGGAAAAAGAGCAATTAAGTGAGCAAGGTGAACAACAAATCATTGACGGAGATTGCTCCTCCTGGCATCAAAGTTCGATGGTGCATTCGCAGGAGAACCATGCATGAACTTCTTCCAAGGATGAGAGATACTCTCCATCTATTCTTTCATAGCTTTTCATCTTCCCTATGTTGCCACACAAATTCTTAGCCATAAAGCACTTTATTAGCTTAGTCCTTAAATGCTCCAGGCAGGATATCAACCTGGCTGAGCTCTTCTTCCTGTACTGAAATGGCCCAAGAATTGCCGAGTCTGGTTTAGACCAACAACCCTCTAAGCTTAGCTTCACTATTGCAAAGTGGGATGGTGGTACTTAGGTAGCAACCCAAAAAGGGGATTTTCTCATGACTTTTCTCTTCCTTTGCTTTCAGGACCATTCCAGCTGTCTTCCTGGGAAAAGAAAATATCCTGCCACCCACAGATAATAACCCCAATCTTTCAGATCCCTTTAACCCCTAGAAGACCCTGCTGTGTGCCATGTAGTCCAAGATTTTCAGAGCAAATAGGGGATCAGAATCCAGATTTCAATAACAAAGGATCTTCAAAGGGAATGCCTGATCTCTCCCTCTGATACTCATGGAAATCCACTTAAGGCCCCTGCTACGCTCAGCTCTGGCTATGAAGGCTGAGAAAGAGGAATGCTCTCTCACAGAGTGCACCCTTTAGCCACTCCTGATCAAAGCCTGCATCAAAGCCTGGCAGCTGGTATCCTTCCAGAAGTAAACAAATAAATGCATAGGTGGAGAAATGAGGATCTGAAATTTTCCCTTGGGTAGCCCACCTTCTATATCAACACTGTGAGTATTCTCAGCTGTTAAGTAAAAGCTGAGAAGATAAATCCCAAATATAAGAAATTAAAATCAATAAACTCACTGAGTCGTCCATGTCACAGTTCAGACTCATAAAGAGACACAACCACTAAATCCCTACAGTGCTGCTCTTTCACAATTGCACACATTAAGAAAAGGGAGGAAAGAGTTATATGAAACATTTGGCTGGGTATAGGAATCAGTTATTTTAATGATGCAATAGCAAAAGGAAATATTGTCTCATTTAAAGATCTACCAGCTACAGTCACTACAATACTCCCAAAAGGATGGTAACTATTCTCACAGATGCCTGGAAATTAAGAATTATACTCTCACTATGTTTAATATCCTAGCTGTACTTTCAAGGATCATCTATCTTAGTAAAGCTTTGGGGATCTAATTCAATTGCTTTTTGTCTGCCATTGCTTATTTATAAAACACGTGTCCTTCTGGTGATGCTGTGTTCCAGTGGATCTCCCAAAAGCTGGAAGAACTGATGAACAAGAAAGATCTGATCTGCTCACTACGCCTCTAGGACTGCATCCTGTCCTCAACTGTCTTGTTTCGCAAAGCAAAGGATATACCTAAAAAAAATGCATCCGCCTTATGCTGATCAAGCCACATGGTAGGACAGAGACATATCCACCTTTTGATACTTTGTGCTGATTGTTCTGCTAAAATCAACAGCTAGCTGTTGATCTTTCAGCACAGCTAGCAACATCTGCAATGTGCGAGACACTTGTTTACCTGTGTGCAGACACAGAGTAATTTATAATGGGTTATTTACAAGATCACACCATTATGGAACAACTTTACCTGGAGCCCCAGACTAACAGCAAAGTTGATAAGCTATGCAAAGACAGCTGAAATGCAGCTGTTCTTCAAGGGAGGCATTGTAGTGTTTGGGGTTGTCACATGCATGTGCTTGTGATAAAGAGAAAATATCACTGTAATGTTTGAGGGTGAGAAAAAAAGGACTCAATATAAAACTTCCCAGCCAAATTTCTGAGATGTGGTGGCCGCCATGCTGTTTCGAGGGTTGTCAACAACTCATCCAATTTGGGTTCCGGTTGTCTCCAGACAACCTTCACCAGCTTTGTGGTCAGTAAACCCATGGTTCACTATGCCTCTGAGTGGCAATTGGCTGAATCCTCTTCTATTTTACTCACTCCTTGATGTCACCCAGGTTTGTCCTCAGTAAGTTTACTGTTGGGTGAGGTGTGTGTGCAGTGGAGCATAAAAAGCTAATGTGGGCACTTCCACGTGGGCTTTACACATATCCAGTGTCTCTAGCAGTAAGGAAGCAGTGCCGGGAGCAAACCAAGGACACAGTGCTACCAGGAGACTGCAACATGGGAAGGTAGGAGCTTGGAAAGTACTGCAAAGTGGATGGCAAGAGCCCAACAGAGGAGGGAATGTTGGTGGTCTCAGGAGTCCACTGAGTGGGAGGCAGAGCAAGGAGGTGGTGGGGAGAGGAGAAGAACTGAACCCACATCTGATGTTAGGCTTGTAAGCACGTCGTTATTTCTCTGAGCTGTGCTCCAACAAAGCAATTAAAAATACTAAAAATGGACTCAACTCAAAGGCCACAAGTACTCATCTTGAATATAATGCCACTGCTCATATGCTTGAAATTAAATGTATGCTTAAAATTAAGTGTATGCTTAAGTGCTTTCCGGATGGGAATGTTAACTGATAGGCAGCATCAAATGTCACGCAAACAAATGTGTGTAGGGTCTTATCAGCTTCTTATAGAAAATAACTGGCAGTGCCTTTCAGTCTTGAAAGCTACCTCTCTTGATAGTCTAGAGTATATTGTTCCTCTGGTTAACAAACCGCAAGATGGATTTCTTTCCAAACATGTGATGCCTTGTGAATAATTTTCTTAATCAAAATGAATAAGTAGGAAGCACATATTTTACCATTGTTGCTATGATACTGTGAATGATTGCATTTTTTACTTAACTGCTCTTGTGGGTTTGTACAGTTCTAGGAAATACATGAAGAAATCATTCTGGAGAAGAGTTTAATGTGATGCTATAGAAGTTTGGATTCAGCTGTCTACCAGATGCTGAGTCATAAAGAGAGAGAGGGATGTTTCAGAGGTGATAGATTATGGGCAGCGTCTGTAGGATTCAGTATTTACTCTTATTAAAAATCAGTGATTTAAATCAACAGTGATTCTTGCTTATCCAAGGTCACTGTCGGTTACATATGACCCTGGCACAGCACCAGCACCACCTGTACAGCTGCTGGTGCAGGTCTTGGCGAGAAGGAGATAGGCTGAAAAAACAACCAGTCAGTGCATGTAGAGGAAAAAGATGTGCTGCGAGTCTGGAGAGTGAATAAGGGAAAAAATGGACAATTTTTTAACATTTATTGATTAAATCCTGCCCAGTTTCTTCATGGAGCACAGCTGTCTGCTATAAAAGTTAAAAGCCAGCACAGATCAACAGCAGAACAGTGCAGGGAGAACTGCAGCGGTATGGCTTCAACAAATCCAGTGGTAAATGTACGTGTCAAAGCACAGAGCTCTGGGCTCTCCCAGGTGCTCCTGGGGCTTTGAGCTTGGTCTTTACCACCGTGCTACGGCTGCCAGTCCTCACAGGAGCAGCTGCAGGGTTCAAGCCGTGTCACTAGGCTGGCTGGATGTCTCTCTCACACACACGCGTGCATGCACACAAATGAAATGATGATGACGGCACAACACAAGGTGGGAAGTGCAGCTGTCAGGAATTTCTTGGCTCACACGAGGAAGATGGGGAGCAGCCAAGAGAATTGAGAGGAGGAGGGCAAATCCCTTGTAAAGAAAAACAAAGTAGACAGAAATACAAAAAAAAAGAAGGTCTTTTAAGGCTTGAGAAAGTGGAAGGAAAAGAGAACGGTGTGGAGAGGGAGGGGGAGAAAAAAGAGAGAAAAGCCAGAGAAAAGCTGGGGAGTTGTTGATGCTGCAGGATCACAGACCTGACGGCTGTGTGCTAATTGTGCTAGGTTTTTAATAAGCATCAAACTTCAGCCACAGCTGCATTCAGATGAGCTGAGAGCACGTTCCATAGCACTTGTTAGGGAATGTTGTTTTCCTACTGAGACATTTAGTGATAGATGGGAAATGAGCTAGCAGTCTCTGTGTCCATCTTCTAACAGAAGCGAGCTGCCACAAAACCAGAAGTCGTGAGATTCCCCACTGAACTGCTCAGCTCAAGCTTCGTTTTAATTTCTGCTGGAGAGTGGTGAAACCAAACCCTCAGACTGATAAAGGGGGGAGTGAATGTGGGTGAAGCCGCTAGCTGTGGGCAACTGGGAAGAGGGATAGGATGGAGAAAATCATTCTGGCTGCTAACTCTGTGCACATGCAAAAAGAATCATTTACAACTACAGAGCATTGCAGTGACCTCTAAAATATGTGTCTGACAAAAAGGCTATTTAAAATAAAAGGCATTTGCTAGTTCTGGAGCAAAGCAGTAATATAAGTTCAGAGATACCTCTGAGGACCACACAAGTTTTCCCTTGCTGTGCTTCCATTTGCAATGCACATGCAGGGAAGAGAGGACTGGGGGAGCTGCGGTCACCATTGCTGTATGGGGCTGCTGACACTTCATTCCTGAAGGAAGAAGATCCAGGAGAGGTCAGGAGTGAAAGAGAAGCAATCTGTCTTGAGCAAGAGGATGAAGAAGGTGCTGACTTGGAGGGAGCCCCACAGGTCCTCAGAGTGGGGCTGGACGCACCTGGTCCTTGGCTGTGGGGTTGAGCCCGAAGGCCAGTCAGCTGCTGGAGGATGCTGAGCTCCCCTTGCAGCTTGACAGCTGAGAAGTGCCTCAGAGACCCCCAAAAGTGGGACCACAGAACCAAGAAGTCAGTGCCAAGCACATGCTTTTCAATGCACCTCGGTTTCTCTTTTATCACCTTTCAGTTTGGCAGCTGAGAACTTACTTAACCCTTCACTGTGCTAGGGTACTTTTTCTCTCTAAGCCTGTCTAGGCACATGCCTGAGCCCAGGTCAGTCCAAGGCTTGCTGCTCCTCTGGAAGCAATGAACCCACGTAAGGCCGTGTGTGCAGACTGCACACCCTTTGGGTGCCTGCAAACCAGGATGCATTAGGAAACGGTCATGGTATGGTTACAGCCATTAGGGCACACCAGGACCAACCCACCAGCCTGCAAGAGCCAGCCTGGGGTTAGTACCATCAGTGACAATTCACAGACGGAAATTCCTCAGGTTTACCCACCTGCCTATCTTGGGCTAGGGATAAGCTATTGGGAGATAGTTCAGTATGCCTTTTTATCCCAAAACGTCTCATCTAACAGAGGCAGCCTTACAGGCTAAAGCAGATGGTGCATTATTAGGAAAAAAACAGAGAGCTTTTGAAATGGGACCTGACTCCAGCCTCGTACTTCAAGATCAGTTTTGAAGAGTAAAATGTGTGCAAATATGTCCTCTACAAGGTAAGCCACTTCTGTCCCTACCTTTTGCACGAGTATGATAATTGCAGCTCCTTATTTCTACTGAAATGCACCCATCTCCCTCCCATCCTCCCTCTCTCTCCCAACGTCTAGTTCCCAGACGCTGAGTTCTTTCAGTCACTTCTCTGGCAGGTACATATGAAATGCAGCGTTAGTTCAAGGACATTTACTAACAAAATAAACATATCACAAAAGGCACCACCTGGTCGATATGCTTAACATTTTGTGCAACAGATAAACCCAGAAGGAACTGATGAAGCAACAACAATTGTTATGTTTATGGAGTAGTTCCACGTTACTGAGCAACTTAGATGAATAGGATTCATCCCTGGTCAGTCCTCCCTTGCTGTTATATGACTCCAGGGAAGTGTGTTTTATTCAACTGTCCATAGACCCTGGCTATTAATAGGAGTCTGAAGTGCACCGAATTGGCTGTTGGCAGTCCCATTAAGATGCATAAGTGCATATTACTTATTTTATAGTTTGTGTGCAATTTAAGCCTTTCAAATTGCCCTTGGAAGTCTTAGCTTAGTTATGTATCATCACCTTAAGCAAAGGTGATGAAGTTCAGGGAAATTTTGCCATTGGACTCCCTGCTGTAAAGTGTTGTTGGGGCTGAAAGTCTGTGTGCATTCAGGACACAAACTACTAGAGGCTGTGAAAGTGTGCTGGGGAAATATCACGGCTATTGTTGGTGACAGACTACTGTGTTAGATGGACTATTTGTCCAGCCCAGTTCGGCTGTGCTTATGTTCTGTGCTGTGTCATGGCTGACAGCCCAGGTGAAAGGATATGGCAGCTTCGATCTGTACTTTTAATATGGCAATTGGAGAGAACTCCAGGCTAACCTAGGCTGTTTTGAGGATTTGCTGACAAGCCTTTGCCCTGTGCTAAAAAATATAGTCCTATCAACCACAGCTCCATCTCATCAAATATTGCTGGTTTAAGAAGGAACCATGAGAAGACAACCTGCCTGGCTGTCTTCTGTCTTGCCTGAGCACATCGGGATTGTCCAGACCACTGGGTGGTTGGTCCTAGTCTGGGAGAGCACTTTCCCAAGCAGAGGATCTGGGTAAGCCCATGCTGGCAATATGAAAATCACTCTTCACAAAAAGACTATGCCTTTGGGAAGGGAAAAGCATGGGCTTTTATGGGGACTTAATACCTAAAAATATGTATACTTGGATCATGATGCTCAGCTTGTACATGCTACAACTCCTCCTCTCTGGCTGTGCAAATTCTGAGGACCCTGATCACCTTGGCATGAATTATTGAAAGGAACAGAATGAATGCTTAAAAACAGGAAAACGTGTCTGCGGTCCAAGATGATTTATAACCATGTCATTGATTCCTTCTTCAACGTATTGCCTGCTGCCTCCTAAACACTCCGGATAGTCTCTAATTCCATTAGCTCTGTACGTGAATGCTTAGGCTGACCACTAGCATCCTGTCACTAGGAACAAACTTCCCTAAGGGGAATTATTACACAATTATGGAAGTATTGTAACCTTTTCAGAGGCATCCAGTGCTGACCACTCTGCAGACAAGACTGTGGTTGATAGGGACTATTGGCATGGCAATGTGAAGAAGGATATTTTCTTGCAGATGTCTTGAATAGGAAAGTAGTAGTAGTATTGAGTAGACTTAGTACAGAAACAAAGTCAAAGGTTCCGCTTTTTGTCTTTAAGGAGCTGCAATTTAATTTCAAGAGAAGAAATCGGAGAGAACAATAAGAACTGAACAAGGCTGGAGCAAAGAGGCATTGAAAAACTGGCTTTCCTATTTTCTGGTGTGTATGTAATGTCAAAGAACCTTCTTTATGTTTCATAGCAATATTATGATCACTATTACTGGTACTATAATCAGATATATGATGTGTGGAACCAAGAGAAAGAAAAGGGGTTTCCTGTACTAACAGGTATGTTACCAGGCTGGAAAAGTTATGGAAAACATGACACATTTTGTGTCTTGCTACCTGTCCTTTTGATCACATTAGTATCTAGTATTAAAATAGGTCATTGCTCTGCTGCACAAAGTGCTGTGCAAACATGCCACAGCTAAATTGTCACGGAGCCATTGTTTTCATTGGAAAATCAATTTAATTCTTCGCTGGCAGCTCTGTGATACTTTTTTCCTGGGACAGACTTCTCAAACAACTTGAAGGAATGGTTTAGTGGGATGTGGGGAGAGGTGATGTGCAACAGATGCAGCAGAAGGACTGCAAACACAAATTCAGTAAAATTCAGATCTGAATTTGATTTCACTTACGCCATTTCACTTAGGTGTCTAGTGTATTCTGTTTTGTTCTGTTCTATCCTCCTGTCCTGTCCTGTCCTGTCCTGTCCTGTCCTATCCTATCCTATCCTATCCTAAAACCAATATTTTAAGTTCAGTGTGTGAAAAATATATTGATTCTGAAAAAAATGTTCATACAAGTTGCTAATGTGATTTCATATTACCACTTTAAGTACGTAAACTCATTAATGTTCTTGGTTATTTCCATTAGCCCCAAGGAAATGTAAAAGGATTGCTTGAGGGTTTTCCTTTGAATAAAATGAAGCCATCAATTTATCGTGGCATATGGATCAGCTTGAGAATATTGTCTTCTACAGAGAGTAGATTAATGGATCACTTTGCCAGGCAGCTCTCTGATAACATGGGAGATACTCAGCAGAGGGAGGAGCAGGATAGGAAGACCAAGAACAGAATCCTGATGAAAGAAAAGTCCATGAAAAAGTGTAACAGGTCTATTTTAATAAGGAATCTGACCTCACAGGTCCTCACATTGGAAGAAACTCCTGGACAGTTTTAATCTTTTATTTCAGACTACTGAGGTGTGCTGCCCCTGCAGCTACTGGCAAATACCCAATGCACTGAGACATAGGTCATCCCCTGTTATCAAGCTGGTAATGGAGAAGAAATCTGCATGGGGAACTTCATGGAAGGCAGCCAGTCGGATCTGGTTTGCATTTGTCCAGAGCGAGAATTTCCTTTGCTACTTACTGGCGTCTGTTTAACATGAGCGAGAAAGACTGTCTGCAATGAATCAGAATCTGGACAGATAAAACAGAAAGGCAACAGCAGAGACTTCAGTATTACAATCTGGAAAACAAAATAATAATAAAAAAGGGATTAAAGTGATAATTTTTAGTTGACAGACTTTGTTTGTAAAGCTACAGTCATCTAATGGGGAAACTGAATTTCCTGGATAGCATGTATATGCTGCCCTGGAGTTACTTGATTAAATAATTGATGGGAAATGAAAATACAACTGTGTGTAGGATGATAAAGTACATGGACACTCTCTGGCACCCCCATTTTTTTTGTGTGAATTACTCCAGTCCCACCAACATACTTCTGAGGGAAACTTTGTCTTCATCCCTCACTCCTGCAGGAGAGCAGGCTGGTAGGTGTGAGTCAGATCTATTCCTTACTTGGTAAGTCAGCCTGGATCAGGGATGAGACACAAAAAAGCTTCTCCTGGAGCACAGTGTTATCTGGTGGGTACAGCTAACCAAAACAGATATAGCCATTCTGGTCAAGACATAAATTAACTTTTCATCTTTCCTGCCTTCATAGAATCATAGAATGGTTTAGGTTGGAAGGGACCTTAAAGATCTAGTTCCAACCTCCCTGCCATGGGCAAGGACACCTCCCACTAGACCTGGTTGCTCAAAGCCTCATCCAACCTGGCCTTGCCTTCATCTCATGGAACCTTCATCTCATGGAATCTTCATCTCATGGAGCTTGTATGAGGCCTTGCTAGCTTTCCAGACAGCCTGCTCATGAAAGGACTCAAGAAGACAGGGCAGTTATTTTCTCTCCTGAGGCAGAAAATGCCCTCTCTGAGTCTTACAGCTCAGGTTAGTCCAGGAGGCAGCAAATACAAAAAAGCTTTGTGGAGCTCTTCACTGTGTAGATGTGGAGATCTACAAATGTTAGGTGTGGGAAAATGGGGAGACCATGGTGTACCCCAGAAAACTGGGTCAGAAGCCACATCAGCATAAAGACCACAACCAAGGACAGAGCTTCCTTCTTGGTTGCCTCCACATTTCTACAGCCTGAGCTGACCCCTGCCTAGCCAGAGTGCTCTGCATCATCGAAGAACTTTTTGACACTGGAGATATCCTACAAGCTATACCAAAAGAGAATTATAACAGGGGTTTAATGCAGAATAAGCTTCCGCATAGCAGCACACTTCATCAATGATTATGTTCTTGGCTCTCATTTTGTAGACAGACCTTCAAAGTCAGCTTTGGTTTATTTGACATAATTACGATAAAAGCGCTCATCAGCTTGTTAATGTAGAAGGCTCAGGTATTTGGCATTCAGGTCAATAGGCCATACATAGACATTCCCTATCTTTGCACAGTGCTTGTTAGTGTAAAGCTCAGGAATGGACTAATGCATGAATAATTTCAGGAGGGCAAGATTATTTAGATCTACCCACCCCCAGACTCATGTTATTTTTAAGAGCCATATTTAAATTCATAGGAAACAGAGAAGACTGCACATATGAAAGGCTGCCTCACAGCAACCCGCAGTTTTAAAGAAATTAACCCTTTAGGAGGGTCTAACTTTGTTTATAATATCTTTGCCTCCAGCTCAGTGAAGCATGAAGAAGATCCACTCCCTCCCCCAAACTCAAGTGCTTAGGTGAAAGCTAGCTCAGAGAAAAGAAGCACATAATGGTCTCACAGACCTGGAAGCTGAAAGGTGTGGTCTTATCTTGGTGCCCGCATTAATAATCCAATCTCTTCCAGGAGTTTCATATATTAGTCAATGCTCATCACAGTTAAGTTTATAGAGCCATGGGGACTTACAATGGGTCCATAAATACCCTTCCCTAAGTCACTATTATGACTGTAATTAGTTAGGAAATTATTTGGCTTTTCTGTTTCAGGCCTCAGCCTGAAATGCTTATGTAATTTTTGGTTGCCTTTATGAGAAAAAAATGTGTTCTGTGTAATAATCATCAGCGATCAACTTACAGAACAAGAGTTCCTTTTCTCCAGGATATTTTCGACTTTGCCACGAAAAGCATTTCTTGTTTTGCATAAACATTTGAGTGGAAGATTTTTCATTATTCTGGAAGAAATACTAATACCATTGCCTTTTTTACACAAAGGAAAATCAGACAAAGAAGCGGTTAAATGATTTATTTTTGTTTCTGGTAAAGTAGCAATGAGAGGTCCATGCTGGCAGATGTGACCTTGGAGGCCAATGTTCTGGGCACCCTGGAGTCCTGCAGCCGTAGGGGAATAGGACCAAGCATGAGAGAACAGGCTGTCCTTTACACAGCTTTGGACTGTCTTGAGTCACAGGCTCCCCCATGCGTGCAATGTGCTGTGCAAACTAAAATATGCTTAAAAGGTCCACACGTCTCAGATTGCAGGGTAATGTAGCTTCGTAGTGCCTTGATTTCTTCTGTGTGAGTTATGATCCCACTCCAGAAAAATGCCCTCAAATTGAACTCACTTACAGTAGGATGAGACAAGAAGTTGTAGAAGTACAGTCACCTATGTATATCCCAGTAAAATACGTCTACAGGATATACTAAGGGAATACACGAACCTGTGCCAAGATCCATGTTGTTCCTGTTATTGTTGTTATTATTACTGTTATTATTATTGTTATTACCTAATATTGATTTATTTTACCTAGGAATTTTTTGGCTGAATTTCTCAATGGTTATTTTTGGACTGTCTGTGTTCCTGTGTAGGTGTGTTCATCAGGTAGAGGATTGCTGTCTGATAATCCACACATGTGAAGAGATCAGGAACTTGGAGAGTGGTGAACGAGCAATAAGAAGTCAAGGTAAACACTTCAATGCCTTTTGAAGGGTCCTTACTGAAAACTAGCTGAACACAATGTAGATCTTTCTCTTGTGTAGGGTGAGGACTTTATCAAAGAGCAGATCATCACCATTATACTTCAATTCAAAATATGGTAGTGCTTAAGTGTTTTCAGCTCCCATTAGCTGAACATGTGATGAGGTGATAGCTGACTATTTAAAGTGACTTGAAGGATTTTTTGGAGATATTTGGGACTGAAAACTGCCACTGTTTTCTTCTAATACGGATTTGGTTATGGGCCTCCATAGTCTGTCTTATTTCAAGATTTGTGTAACATCCTTGTATTTACTTTAAATTGGCCAGAAAGAAGACTGAAGTAGAGAATATGGAGACCTGCTCATTGTGAATGATGGGAGCCTGACTTACCATCATGCCAAGTTTGCATTGGTTTCATTGCATTTTCAATATGGAACAAAGGTACTTCTGTATTTTTAATGTTTCTTTATAGATCTAATTCTATTTGTGTGAGGGGCAGGTTTATGATGTGGACATGTTATATTACCATTTATATAGCAACGGTCTGGTAGGAGTCCAGAGCTATTAACTAGGATTGTCCAGACGTAGTGAGCAAAGGGCAGAAACTGGGAAAAAGAACAGATACAGCCATAGCTGCCTGCTCTGCTTCAGTCCCTCTGTCCCTTCCAAACATAAGAATCAAATAAAATTTTTTCACATTCACTGTTATTTGATATAGGCTAAATCCACTTTAGGCTTAGATGCCCATCAGGTTGTAGCAGTTTTTTCACCTCCACTGCAACAGGAAACTTTCATTTGATTTCTAAGGGACCTGAGTTTGGGTTTCTACTAAATTAAGCTCTTTGAGTGTTAGGGCCTCTGAAAACTCTTACTGAACTCTTCCATCCTTCTCCATTCAATTTCATGCTTCTAATTTCTGTGCTTCTGATGTAAGGGATATTTACTACCAGGCATCTAACTGATCTGCCAAGTTGCTGAGAAATGTAAGTTGCAAAACATTTGATATGAATGAAATTTTCGCCATCAAAAAGGTCTTATGTCAAAAGTGAAGACAAGTCTCTGTTTTTGCTCTTCTTAAGTACCGGATGTTAGACATTAATCATTGAACAGCAAATCCAATTACATGATTATTAATCAGATGTATTTTTTTCAACTTGGGGAGAAAAAGGCCAAGTGAAACATGAAAGTCCACTGGGAAACACTGCCAATTAAAGCAATTAAAAGAGGATGTGGAATTCTTAATTCTTACGCTTGGCTAGAAAGATGATTGACTGGGCTTAACTCTCCTGAGAGTGGGTGTGCAGGGCAGTTTTTTATTTGCTTCTTAAGATCAAATGCTTCTGTTTCTTTTATGAGGCAAAATTAATTTTCTTTGCAGGAAACTTTACTTATTATGATATGGGTAGCTGATCAAGTTTAAAATGTTTGATCAGGTTAAGCGATGCCTGTCATTTAACATTCCCACTCACGGAGAGAAGCATATATTCCTTCCACTCTCATAACATTCTGCAGACAGACTTTCTGACAGCTGAAGTGTAGCCAGTAAATTTCTTTTCCATTAGTTGCAAATTGTACAATAATATACTAAAGTAATTACACCATAAATCTTCTTGCCATGAAGTTAGGCTCTGCGGTACACACTTATAAAATAGTGCAGTAGCAAATAAAATCACTGCATCTGTATATATTAGTCTTGCAGTAACTTTTCTGAGGGTGGTCTAAAACATTGACAAGAGTCAATTGGGAGGAACTGGGACAAATTCAATGTTTCTTGGTTTTTGTAAGAGAGGGGCTATAGTTCTTCAATAATTAAGGCTACCTTGTAGCACATGGGTCAGAGCAAGGATTATGGTCATCAATCTCCTTAAATGTGCATTGTGAACAAGAATACAATATTCTCTGGATCATGCAGGCTGTGGTGAGTCTTAGTTGAAGATCTGAGTCCAAGACAGACTGTGTTGAAGCACCTAGGGAGTCTACTCAATCTAGACAGAATAACTCTAGGCTAAATCTAACCATTGCATGGCTATAAAATGCTTTGAAGATCAGGGAAACACAAATGAGAATATTTGCACTAAAAGAAGTAGCTGCCAACACATCTATTTTTCTTAGATCTCTAGAAAAGAACAGACAGGTACGGTACCTAAAACACTCTCTGACCACCTGAATGTGAAGAGGCATCATTTGGCATTCACCACTGTATTGCAAACTGTGGCAATAAAATTATGCTTTCTAGACAGTTTTGTTCCCAAAGCCAAGGGCTACCCTGGAGACAGAGCTGCCTGTAACTCTCCTGATACTCCTTGAATTGTGCAATAGTTCCTTCCTTTTTTTGGGAGAGGATGGCAGCAGCGATCCCATCCCATAGTTTTTTCCCTTTAGGCCAAAGACTGTAAAGGTCTCTTTATTTCCAGAGAGACCAGGGGCTGATGCAGTCTTCCTTCAAGCCGTCATAGGTGTTTGCACCCAGACAGCCATGGACATTTCACAGGACAAGGAGCATGTGCTTAAAACTTCTGTACTGACCCCAAGGAATGGGGGTGTGTGTGTACTCTTCGACTGTACAGCACCTGGTCTTCCTTCTCCCTTCTCCAGGTGGGCTACCTAGCCATATATTGCTTAAGAGCTCTGCATCCAGTGCTTCCATTGCCCAGCTGGATGCCCTGAGATAAGAACTGCAGGCTGGATTTATAGGAGCCCATGTCAAGTTCATTTTCCTACAGTGTGTATGGCTCAGCAGCCAGAATGTGTGAGCTTTGCTCTGTCCTCGGAGCAGTGTCAATACTGCCATTCACTCCTCCTGCACAAGGGGCAGCATTTATAGAGGTCGGATTATTTCCACGACCATTCATTTCGTGTGGTTTGGTAGCACAGATGGAGAGGTGGATTCGTGGTAGTGATCAGATTGCTGGAGAAAACAGTGCAGAGGCAGGGCAGGAAAAACCCATGCTGAAAAAGCCAACATTGCGGCTTCTGATTCTGCATAACACTGCAGCCATGGACCTCTGCCAGGCACCAGCCACAGCGGCAAGAGCACACATAACCCCCAAGTGTGGGAACATTTCAGGTGAATAGGCTTTGCTATTCTGTGAATAATTACCCTCATATAGGCTGCAACTTTGACTTGGTCTTGAGCGACAGTGGTGTGAAACGGGCATTTGACTTTGATTCATCTGGTAACCGGGCATGTACAGGAGCACCGGAGAGATATTTTCCCTGCACATCAAGGCCCAGGAAGTACATTTGATGATATTTGCTATATTTGGTGTGATTTGCTGCACTCAGCTGCAATTAGGTGGTTAGAGACTCATCATTAATCTTCAGCTCTGTGTTGCCTATCATTCTGTTCCCTCACATATCTTAGCTTATGGCATTATTCTGAGTGTTTTGATTAGGAAATATCCCTGCCTTGGAGCTGTTGCTGGTGGCAGGTTTTCTGTGTGCATCTCCTGTCAGTATCTAAATCTCTTCTATTCAAGGCTCTTTAGAGTCCTTGTCTCTCAAATGACAATTATTATGTCTCTTGTCTGATTCAGAGATCTATCAAAACCCTGCTGAGTTGATGCCCTGTCATTAGACACCCAATAAATTGCTTGTTCCTTGATACCTGAGCATATTCCTTGATGAACTTTCTGATTTTTTTTTCCCCCATTAGAATTTCTTAGGATGTTCAGATTCATCTGTTATTTCCTTCTGCTTTCCTCCTTCCTAAAAAGGCTCACATTCTTTGTGCCCTTATATTAAAAATACTTTGAATCTAATTCTGCACTCACTCGTCTTCCTGCTTTTCACTTCACTCTTTCATAAATAAATAAGAGAAAAACAGGAGACATTTAATTGTACTTGTGATGGGGAAAGAACTTAGAAAAAACACTGTGGGGATGGCAGCGGGGAACCTCTGCTCTTGAGGGAGTTCTCTTCCAGGTCAGGACACTTAAAGGCAGCTCTTAATTCTCAATGTTTTTAACTGATGAGAGAGGCCAGTAAGTGGATGGACATCTCACTGCCTGCATCCTTCTCTCTGGAAGCTTTTATCTTGTTTAGCCCTGGTCTGACATGGACACATCGTTCATCAGTGATATCTCCTACCAGGGCAGAAGACCTCAATACATCACAGGTAAAGCTGGTCTTTATCCATGTAGTGCTCAGCCACCCTGAAGAAATCACCCTTTACAGGTTTATGGGGAATGTTTTACATATATCCAATCACCCTGTTGCATTCTGTATCACAGATGACATCCCCTTTGAAATCCCCAGGATGGTTTCATATAGCTATGAACTTGAGGATGGTTTTCAAGTACTAGTAAGGATAGATTAATCCAAGATAGGAACTATAACCAAATCCTTATGCTATACCATGCCAAAGATCACCATGAAACACAATGGGGAAGTGACGGACAGAACCCAAGCGGTTCATTTATTTCTGTCCATGCACAAATCCCATTCTTCTCCCTCTCTAGAGTCGGCATATATTTTGCCTGGTAATGGAGCTGTCCAGTCACTGGAGATGTTAACGTCACTCTTACACTTTAGATCTTTCAAGATTAAAGGTTTTTCTTAAAAAAAAAAAGCCGTTATTCAGCCAGAGTATTAGATATGCTGAAGAATGTGATATGAATGGAGCTATGAAGAGTTCGGACTTGACAATCACAGTTTTTTTGAAACCTGTGGATCTACCTCTTATTTATACCCTCCTGCTGATGAATAAGCATTGAATGAAGCTGTAAAGCTGGGTATTTTGTGGAGTTTAACATAAATGAGCATTAGCTCCTCTGAAGTTTTCCTTCCCTGGGACTCTCGCTAGTACATCTCTTAAGCTTCCTTGAAGTTCATATCCTTTTTTGTGTCTGTTTAAACAAATGTGGGTTGTGCTCTATTATGTTTGTGTCACAGATACAGGAGAGGTGGGAAACTCAATTGAGTTTTGAATATTTTTCCTCTACTTCTTTGATGAGATATTTTATCACATTGATTCTAATTGTCCCCTGTATATTAAAGCTGCAAAATGTCCATTTTAATAGCTGTGATCACCTGCACAAAACCCTACCAACCAACAAACTCAATCCTGTGGACATCTATAGTATAAGGAATAAGAGGAAAAAAAAAAAGAAAAAAGAAAGAAATGAAGAAACATGTCAGACAAGTAAATGCATATGAATCTCCTATGATAAGCATTTGCAGTTGCTTTAGTAATAGCTAAATTTATTACAAATGCTATAACTATACTATTGAAATTAAACAATAGGAAGAGAACAATACAAAACTAGCCATTAATCTTTGTGCATCCAAACTGTCATGATCATGAGAAGAAAAGAGTTTAGGAAAGGATCAGAGAATCCTCGCTGTCTAAAGTTGCTGCTGTGCTTTGCTTTCCACTGCTGGATACAGAGAAGCAAATCTAAATCATTCACTGCATATCTTGCCTTGCTTTTATTTACAATATTATTTATTATTTGGCATCAGGATGCAGCTGTACTGACTCTTCCCGAGTAAGACAAGGTCATATTCATCATTCCGTGTTTAACTAATCCTTGTGTTTTCAGTCTCTTGTAGTACACATCCTGCTAGACCATTAAACTATCATCTCTGTTGGGTTTCCATGAAATTTTTCATTTTTCCTGTGGCTGATGAAATGAATGATAATGATGTACTTCTTACCAAAAGCATCCATCATTTGAACTCCCACACTTCCCTGAGCCTTCAGTACTGTTTAAAGTCAGCTTAATGACTTTATCCCTTTAATTCATGAAGACTGACAATAGTGTTTAATGGAGTCCAAAGGGTACCTCCAGGTATGTGTTATTTGGGTTAAAATCTAGACTGCTTTGTCAGAAGTTCAATTTCCTCTAGAGTTCAGGTTCAGGCTTTATGGTAATCTAGGTCAATTCTGTGCAATTATGGAAGATCAGATAAAGATTTTCTATTAGCTCTGAGGAAAAAACACTTATTGGGCAAGGAAGCTGGGAAGTTTTGCTTTATGAAATTGTGTTTTCTCCATCTCACCCTCTTTCTGGGAACTGCAGAAACATTAAGCACAAGACTCAATTTGTTTTCTAGTTCCATGGTGGAATTCATCTAATTGAATGAGTAGTAAACAAGTTTAGATTGGCCAATTCTTACAAAAAAAAAACAACCCAAAAAACAGAAAAACCCCAAAAAAACAACAACAAAAAAAACCCCCAAAAAACAAAAAACAAAAAAAAACACCCAAAAAGACTAAGGTGTCAGCTGAACTAATGCTGGTGGAGATATTACATTTTGTAATATCCAGGTGATTGCCAAAGCTGGGAGAACCCATGGGAAAAGAGAGACTGCCTGGGAAAGGTGGGACTGGTCATTACTGGCAGAGGTTTTTCCAGTGTTGATTCACAGTCCCATCCCCAAAGAGTTGCCAGCCTCATCAGCAGCTTTCAAAAGGTTATTCCATCTTTTGTGTGTTGTTTTACCCTCTTGATGTCATACTTCTTGTCTCCTGTTGGTTCCTACAGGGATAAAACAGGCCCCTTTCAGTGGAAGGTGACACTTTGGCAAGGGCTGAGATGGATATAGTTGATTCATGCTAATAAACTCTAAAAATTAATGGCACTAAGAGCTGGAATAAACGCATTCAGCCTGTATTGTGCCTTGATCTAAAGGACATGCTTAGCCATTCCTCACACAAGTCAGGGTGTCAGGACATTTCACAGACGGGGTGGTTGTGGCAAGCGCAGAGCTTCACTCAGGAAGGACACAGGGAGATGCTCTTTTTCTAGAAGAGGCTTCCCTAGCATTTTTGATTGGCTTTTGGCAATGACAGTCTTAGCCACTAAAAGGAATCCCAGGAAGACACAGACCAGTCACATTAAAAAAAAAAAAAAAAAGAGAGAAAAGAGAAAATAAAAAGGGTTGAAGCCTGTGGCTGAGAGACAGTCAGTGCAAAAGACCATTTGGCAGGTTTAGCAGAAGACTATCGCAGGTAGGACTGTGAATTCATGCTAATATAAATATCAACTTGCGTGATTAAATTTTAAATCTTACGGCTGCTTGGTTCAGTATAGTTTGTACAGTCTCATTCTCTGTGTGTGTCTTATACTTCTGAGTATATCAGCCAATTTCAGCTAAATCAGATGAAGGGTTCCAGGACAGTAGGACTTGGGATAATTCAATTCCCATGAGGTTTTTGGAACATAGCAACTACAGATTGTGCCAAAGTGAAAACTAAGCACTCTGAGAAATTGTATTTGTTCCTTGGTTGTACATCACTTACAGGATATTCTCAAAAGAAATGAGGAGACCACAGGAAATGCTTTTAAGCTGATATGCCGGAGGCTTAGAGCCATGTTAGCTTTCTGGTATGGGCAAAAGTCACTTTAAAGTGCTTCGATGGTGTAGCAATGCTACTCATGAAATTACTTGAATCGCAGGTTTTCTACATTGCCTATATTCTGCTTGGTGAAATATGACAAACACGGAGTAAAGCAGGAGAGCGATCTCCGCTGGAGACATATCTGTAACATCAGAAATTGAGTACAGATAGAGCAAAACCCACTATGCAACATTAAAATGAAATGGAGCACAGCCGAAGCAGGGTGAGTCATATCCTCAGTCCTTAAATTGCAGTCAGGGAGATGTGTTGGTCAACGAGCAGCTCCAGTCTTTCTGCATTCATTATTATTTGTACAGCCTGTGCATGTAGGAACTCAGTCATGGTTGATGATCCCACCAGTCTGTACTATGCAGATCTGAAAAACCCAAACGGATTCACCTCATGGAGGTTAGTATATTCTGCTGTATTTTTGTTTTCGTTGTACATGTCACTGTTTCCTTGTCTTTACTGCCCCTAGGGAGAAAAGGAAAATATTAAATGTCTCATCTTGGGCAACAGAATAATTCAAGAGATTTTCACTTCAGTACAGGCCTTCAGAGTTGGTTCTTTGTTGGTAAATAGTATCAGATACCTCAGGGTTTGGAGGAAGACACTGAGACGTTTCAACTGTGAGTGAAAATTTAACTGAGAACTCCTTCTCCAGCATGTGTGGATTTCAGAGGAGTCATGGAGTTAAAAGCAAACAAAAGAGTGAAGCTGGGGGATGTCATCTGGTCTCCCTATAGATATGGAACAGGAATAGGGGAAGTCCTGGGGTTGAGCTTTCCATTGACCCTCCCAGAGGCTGTGAAACTCTGGTCTCTAGGAATAGAAAAGCAAACCAGGTGCTGAAAGTGCAGCAAACCTGCAATAATGGCTGCATGCTGGCAGCTTCCCACAGTGAATGATGTCTTTATTTTGCTACAGAAAGTGCTTTAGGAAAGCTGTGGAGTGTGATTGAGGGCTGGCTTGACCGTGTAACAGAACTGCAGACTCAGGCTGTCCGAGGGACACAAGGGGACTTGACAGCAGTAAGACTTGAGGGAGCAAAATTTGCTTCTTCTTCCTACTTCATGACACAAGAACTCCTGATTGAGAAAAGTCGTGGCATGCTGGGAGGGCCCTATTTATTTTTTTTTTTCCTAGCCCTTCCTTATAATGAGCTCAGTTGTTTTCTGCCAAGACCTGGAATGCTGCTGCTGAAAATGTTGAGGCATTTCTTATGTTCTTCAGTATAAGAAACCACAAGTGACGACAAATCCAGCCACCAGCCAGTCCTTTATCATTATGCAGCATTATGAAAATCATCTCTCCATTTCGATAGGCCAATGGTGCCATTGATTGTACTATTCTCTGGCAGTCGGCGCCAGACTTCTGATCCTTTAAACCACATAAAGATTATCTTGGTTTCCTTTCAGCTGCGTAATTTGTTTCTTGCCACTTGCTGCAAGAGCACGTTTGGGACTTCCTGGCTTTCTACCTTCAAGTATCCTATCAGGCTTTTACTTTCTTGTAGGAACTCAAGACATCCTTCTTTGTGGCGGTGAACATCAGGGGTTCAAATGGTTAAGATGAAACATGAAAATCTCCTCAAAAATATAAAATGTGACTCCTCCTTCTCTACTGTAATGCTGGACCCTGCTCTAGATCTAAAGAAGATGGGCTTGTGTCTCTCGCTGTAAGGAAGGTCTATGTCTCCATAACCCAATGGTAGTGGGACACTTTGCGGTCTTTAATCTATCTGTGCTCACAGGAACCTTGGGAAGACAGGGAATGCCAATTACCCACTGTTTTAGAGATAAGGACAGAGAAAGATTAAGGCATCTAGGTAGCTTGGGAATCAGTGGCCCTCAAGGGCAGACATTCCTCTTTGCTGGAGGTTTCAGGGATCTCACAGCAGAGGTCTGATCCTTGAGACCTGTGGATGGCTGGAGTAACATCGCTGCTCACTGCACCCTGGTGTTGCACCTGAAATGGATGACTAGGTAAGGGCCATAACTCCTGCGCACGTCAGGATGGTGCAGTCCCAGTGCTGTGGTAGAAACTGAGACAGGGAAGGAGGGAGCCACTGGGGCACTTTGTGGATCTGCTGGCCTAGTGAAGAAATGAAGAGAGCTCCTCTGGAGAACAAGGACACTGCAGGCAAGCCAAGAGATCCCCTCCATTCAGTTCACCTCACGGAGGGTATTGTGAAGATCAACAACCTGATCAACAATCTAACAGAATGTGACCATGTTTGCTAAAGGTAAATGGTTATGACACTTAGAAAAGACAGCATGATTTAAAAATTCTCAAGCTCAAAAGTTATGAAGAGGATGTCAAGAATGAGGCCAGTGGCTGTAAAGTCCCTCAGGTTTCCTCAGCTGGTGATCACACTATCCTGCCCACGTAGTGTGGGGAGAGCATGGCACAGCCACCTGAGGATGTCCAGTGACAGGCAGCCATTTCAGCCAGCTGTTGCATTGAGGTGTGTCACAAACACGCAGTGTCACAGCAGAGGTCCCTCTCTCCATGGGCAGACTCGCTGGGGCCCTCCTGAGATGAGACGCTTGACAGGCTGTGGTCAATTCTGCTCTGTGAAGTCTGAGCTGTTGTTGTGCTGGCAGGGACGAGGGTGAGAGGGATGTGTCCCTACTCACCCGCCGGGTGGGTGGCTGGGCTGTGAGTGGTGTAACCCACACTGCTTTGCAGAGAGGTTGAAATCACTAACCGCCTTCATTCCCTGGTTGTGTGCGCTGTATTTAATACCATGTAAGGGCAGGAAGCGTCAAGGTCTAAGGCAAGAGAAAAAAAAAAAAAAGATAATAACAGAGAGCCAGTGAGATAAACAACCTGAGAGAGGATGAGGCCTGACCTGATTTAATGACACGTACTGATGAATATCTTAGGCCTTGTTCTGATTTTGCAAAAAACCTTTACAAAAAGGATAAGAAGACTTAACTATGAAACTTTAGGGCAGCCCATCTGGTTGCACTGGTCTATGGGCTTTGTGTGCAATGGGGCATTTAAATATTCTGCCACCACGCTGAGCTGCATGGACCTCGCAGCAGACTGCAGTGACCAGCCAACAAGAGATCCTTGTGGCATGAATGAGCTGCAGGCAAGCAGCACAAATGGAGAGGAAAAAGGAGCTATGGCACATCTAAGGCTTTTATGTCTCTTAATACTCGCTGTGTTTTCACATCCAGTGTATGAGAAAGTTAGAGAGAGAGGTGTACTGCAGGAGGTATTCTCACACCATGGTGACGTCCTAAGCTGGTGTCATGTTCTGGTGGCCACTGTCAGCCCCTGCTATGAGGTATGCCTTGGAGGCAGGAAGTCTGCAGGCTTCTGGTGATGCTCGAATGATAGTCCTGCCGCAGAGGTGGCTGCAACAATGCTCAGGGCAATCTTGGCTCAGCACGATTCCATTCTCCAGGAGCCATTCTGCCTTTGCTTGGAGCAGGTAATGGGGAAAGAATGGGGTTTTGTGCTGCTCACTGCTGCTCCTCTGTCCAGACTGCCTCAGAGGATCAGCAGCTAATGCTTTCCCAAGATAACACTTATCCAGTATTAAGAACCTGGGAGACTTCCTGCAGTGATGTCATCTTGCATTGTCTGGCAGAATATTACAAGTAAAAATAACTAGAGTGCGTTTTGCATGTAAAATGCGATGGCAGATCTGTGGCAATATCATGACTCATTTGGGGTGAAACTTTAAGTCTTCGTACAGCATTATTTGTTAAAAAACAATGGCTGGAATCACCTCACAATAGTAACACAACTGTTTCTTTAGGGCCTTCCTCTGCCTGCTGGACTTGATCTCTTTTGGAGTTGTTGAAGTCCTTAGGGCTCTGAAAAAACTTCTGGCAACTTTCTTTTGTGTTGTGGTTAAGCAGATGCATTTACTGCGAGAGGGCAATAAAATTAAAGAAGTCAATAGCAAATAACGACAACTGTTTATCTTATTTGAGGTCTACAAAGCAAGTAAAACCGAAATTGACTTTAACCAGACACAAAATACAGTTTATGTGATGAAGCTACTTGTGGATCCCAAATCAACCTAGCATCTCTTCCTAGTTGGAACAGCAAGAGCCCGGATTTCCCTTGGTTATGTGGTGTAATATACCAGATTTAGAACTGTATAACCCAGTTCAGAAAATAGTCAAACATGCTATGGAAAGCAGTTAAAAATATGGTCTAAGCCAAGGATTTAAAATCTACGCTTAAAGTTAAGCACGTTGCAAAATTGTTAGGAATTGAGTGTTCCCCTTGTTTTAGTTGCTGGGTGCTGAAAACTCTTGAATATGTGGCAATGGCAGATAGTGAATACGACAATTTTCTTGAATTGGTGCCTGAAACTACTAAGTCTGTGAGCACTCCCAGGAAACACATCCAAGGATTTATTTGAGAATCAGCACATCATGAGACCCTCTGGGAGCCTTCCTTCAGTCCTTCATAGATTGTAAGGCTCCAGCCAGCTGGATGGAAGTCATTAAAGCTCCTTATTCTATCCATTAGTACACTCATTAATATTTTTCAGTAACTTGGGACACAACATTTCTCATGCCAAGCTTAGAAAAGTTTTCTCTTCCATCTAATTTTGACCTGGAGACAGCTGTAAGGACCAAAAGCTCACCGAATGGGAAAGAACTTTGTATAAAATTTATGTTTGCAGAATCTGTCATTCTGGGCAAAGCAATAGAGGCTTTAGAGATTAAAATCTTCCATGAAGTTGTTGACTGTAGGGGTATTTAACTTTTGTCATTGGGCTCAGTGTTCCTGTCTGAAGCTTATTGAACTACTAACAGTAAAACAATGAGCTTTTCACAGCAGGTCTCAAAAAGAAAAACAAAGAAATACAAAGAAAGACTTCTTCTGGGACCACAGGAACTGGATAAACATGGTGCTAAATTGTTCATATACTCTAGAGATGGTTACCATTAGAAGGCAGCCAACTTAAGCACAAATAATTGCTTTTGGGTAGAAAATCAGAATCGCATAATCACAGAATGGTTAAGGTTGGAAGGGACCTCTGGAGGTCTTCTTGACCACCCTCACTACTCAAGCAGGGCCATCTAGAACCAGTTGCCCAGGACCATGTCCAGATAGCTTTTTGATATCTCTAAGGTGGGATCCAAGTTTTTTTTCCGTTGCATGCTTATATTTGTACACACATAGACATATTTATATACTTTTATATTTCTATGAATATAGATTATATATGCACACTTATATATATAAAAGTATATAAACTATCATATATGTATCTATGACCGTGTATTTTAACAACAACATCTGGGCGCTCAGCTGGAATTTGAGGATTTGAATTTGCAGAGATATTCTGTAAACTTGAGGGAAAAAACCCTGAACTGTTGGATTCCACCAAGAAAAAACACTTCAGTGCTAAACACAGTGGGAGTGCTTAATTGCTCTCTGGAAATGGTGACATTGTTACTGCTCTTAAAGCAAACAGTAAGCAGTGGATCCTCATCACTTACCATGCTGTAATTTAGCCTTGGGGTCAGAGGTTAAACATTTATTTTTTGCTCTTGGCCATACATGAGAAAACTCATTAAGCAGATCTTTTTTTTTAATAAAGTTCCTTCATTCCTAAGAGGAATTTATGGGAGAAGAGAACTAGGGGCAGCAGGAAGAGACTAGGAGCCCTGCAGGGTGTACACTGTGCTGCCAAAGTCAATATTCCCTTTCTGTACACAAAACAAGGAGCCCTCAGGCTCCAAAACCAAGTACAAGAACTCACTTTCTGCAGGTTTTTGTTTTAGCTTTTCATCTAGGATGTACTGTTTTGGTTTTTGCATGCACAGCGACACTACTGGAATTTTACTTTCTCTTCGGTGTTTTCTTCCACCTTGGATGTTTATGGCATGTCTCCACTGATCAGAGGTTAATTATTTCTCCTCTCTCTGGTTCCCTTGTTGTGTTGACAGTCACTGAAAGCTCAGCAGCACTCTTTATTGGTAAAGTCTAGACAGTGCAGGACTGGAGCAGTCTTGTAGCGTATGTGCTGAGTCAAGCCATCTAATCGAAGAAGACAGAGCAATATGGCCAGAGGGGCTGAAGTGAGGATGGGATGGAGGTGGCCCATGGAGACAGTCCAAGCTGGAGGGAGTACATTGAATCCCATGTATTTTGAGCTTTGCTGCTTGGAGGACTCTCTCAGGGCTCTATGGGGCTCTGTTGCTGAAGGTGTGGAGGCTTGCTAGGGCTCTGGAACCTTGCGCAGCAAGAGGTGATGTGGAGGGTGTCTAATACGTTCGACTGACAGACTGATACTGCTGGTATTTCCATTGCAGCCACATTTCCTCCTGTGCATAGCAGCACTGGGAATGACGAGCAGATCCTCTTCCACTTGATGTCTCCGTTCCTGCTGTGTCCACCTTCTGGCCCTGGTAAGCATGTGCTCACCAAGTCGGCTTGGTGAGAGCCCATGGGGCCAATAGTGACTAATAGAGAGGCTTCTGACAATGCTGTTAAGCCAGGACAGGGACTTTCCTGGCATTCCAAGCCAAATTCGCCCTATGGATTCAATACGACTCTTATTACAAGCAAAACCGAGGATTGAAATACACATCTCTTGTGTCTATGCCTCCTTGCACTCATACTCCTTCTCCAGCATTGTATGCACCTTTCTTCCTCTGCCTCAGCTCAGAACTCCTTGTTCTGCTGGGTCTTCTGCATAGCTGAGGACTTCAAAGCCTTCACTTAATTTGTGTTTGCACTTCTAAGTACTGAATGAAGGTGTTAGGCAGAGGCAGGTTCTTTCCAAGTATTTGTGTATAAACATGAAAGTTACAACCTTCTGCTCCTTGCTCCTTTCATCTTTCCAGGCTCACAGATAAAATGCAGTTGGGTTTTTGAACTTTACAAAAGTTTTATTAAAAGAGTGACTCAGACTCCGAAGTTGTTCTGCTGAGCTCCTTTTCTCTTTCTCCATTCCTTTCCTTTTGTTTTTTCTTCCTCTTTCTTCTGCTTTGCTTGTTACTTTCTCCCATTTAATTCTTTTCAGTGCTAGTTTCAGATGGTTTTGGTGGACACCTTGTTGCATTGTCACTTTGCAGGACATCAGGGCTGTGTGCCTGGGGGCCTCATTTGTTACAGCCCCCCAATCTGTCCACTGCACAGCCCCTGCCACCTCTGATGTGGGTGAAAATTTGTGGAAAATGGGTTATTTCAGTACCATGTTGCCAGTTTACCTCCAGACCTTCATGGGGAGACGTGCTAAGGATGCCTCTCCATTGACAAGAGAGAATACAGAAGATTAAAATACCCAATTTTCAGATCTTTTCCCCCATTTTTTTTGGGAGGTATTCAAGCTCAAGAAATATTTCAACAAAAAGGTGGGAATTGGGGCAGGAATGGCAATGATCTGTCACAAAGAGAGATGCCTTTGAATGCTGCCATATTGTCCAACAAACATAAATAACTTCTGCTCCCTCAGGTTCTCAGCAGGTTCCCAGCTTCCTTTCGTTTGTCACTCTTCAGGTAGTTCAGTCTATTTACACCAAGCTTCATTTCTTATATTGATACCAACTGGAAAGTAGCATTGACATGTGAAATAACATCAATAATTTCAACAGTTGGTACTTACATGTCTAGGTTACAGTGCCCAGGTAACTGTAATGAAGATATTAATGATAAAACCAGAGGTAGGATTGAGGACTCTTGAGACTTTTTGTGCTTTACCCACTAGATCAAAGATACAGAGTAGCTGTAAATATGTAGGTCAGTGACATGACATATGATATTTATTTTACTGAGCCTTCCATTAGTCCCAATTTTCTTTTAATCTTTTAATCTTCTGCCCGAAATCTGAGCAATGAAAACCCGAGTTACAAATATCTTCTTTTTGGGGTCAGAGGTAATTATCAAGCATCAGGACTTCCATGAGTGAATCACTCTAGTGACTTTCAGGATGAACCCCACATGCATATCGCTCCTCTTGGAAGCTTGCGTTACTTGCTTGACTTGACGTTTGTGTTAGCTGGAATCTGATAATTTAAGTGATAATAACTTGTACTGGTGCAGCTGTTTGTCTTCCAGTACTCACTCTATGAACTATTGTCAAAAATTTGCTGCTTCAAAGGTTATAAAGAGCTTAGGTCCTTGAGGTATGCTTTTGTTTTATTTTTTTTCTAATGCTGAGAGCAGTAGCTATAATTTAACCTCTCTTGCGCCTGAAACAAAGCTTGCTGAACTCCATTACAATGACTTCAATGGCTTGACTTACAGTGCTTAGTCTGTATGTGGACACAAAAAATGTCCTAATATCCTGTCCTAATATAAGTGATTAGCTCTTTCATGTGATTGCCAATATGACATTCACCCACAGATATCTCTACAGTTTCCTGAGATTAAGGTACTGGCCACCCTGATTAGACTGGGCCAAGGATATAGGATATCAGGTGGAATTTGCAGCTCTTTCCTTTTAATGAGTATTTTAATGAGGATTTTTCTTGTTCAAATTCTATCCACTGCCTTGGCATAGAAGTTCAATGCAAGCTTTCTTTTGAGGTCCACAAAGATTTCCTTAAATTTATGGTCAGATAGTTGCAAACAATGAAATTATCATCTCCCAGGTGAGAGGAGGCAACTTCTTGCATACATTTGTGCAGACCATTTCCAGAAAAGGATGTTTAAGATAATCCATTTTATTTTGCATTGCAGGATGCTGGAAGCACAGTAGCTTTCAATTTCTGCAGTTCAGCTAAGGGTAGGTAAGTTCTTTAAATATGTATTAGTATCAGTATAAATTCAATATACATTAATATAAAAAATGGCTGTTGATTGCTTGAGACCTGTGACCTTACCTTTGATAAGCAGTGATACAGAGACCTTAGAAATCTGAGTTTGCTGTTGAAAGGAATGCACTTCAGATGCTTTTCTCCCATTCAGTTTTTCAAATTCCTCATGTTGCACTTTGCTGAAAATCTTCTGTGGGGGCTGGTGCAGGGAGGGTCTATAAACCCGTAGCGGAATGTCATGCTCAGCTGAAGAACTCCCACTTCTCATGAAGCCCACCTCCTCCCCAGCCTCACTTGGCATCTGGACAACAACCACCCACATGTGACACATTAAAGGATTAAGGCCTTAATGACAATTTTTAAATGCCATTATTAAATGGGGACTTCCATCCTGTAGAACACTTGAAAAATAACATTTGCAAAACTGCTTCCTGAGCAGTATATTCCCTTTTCCATTATCTCATCTATTTGTATGCTAATAAGAATTCTTCCTTTCTACTTAGTCTCTGCTTGAGCAGTTCAAAACTGAATTCATGATTTGGTGTTTTGTGGTGTCAAGATTTTACTTACATTTAAAAAAAATTGGTATCTCAATAATTAATTACAGATAAATTATTGACAAAGCAGCAGCAGATGTGAAAGAAGAGTGCTCTGTATCTGAGAGGCTTTTCAAACAGATATCTTTGCAATATCACAGATATATATACTTTTAATATTCAGTTATGAGAAGTAAATCAATGCTTGTCTAGCATTTGATGCTTCATGTGATACCACAAACTTCTGGAAAAAATTAACATTTCCCCTCCAAGTATATCCATAACCAATATGCACATCTGTTAAACATATCTCCCATGAGAAAAATATACTAGTGTATCCAGACTACACTTCTGTAGAGAAAGTCCTGCATATTTAGGATGCACAGCTTTGCTATCAGAGAAACTGAGTTAAGAGCAGACATACAATTTTGCAATATTCTGCTTGTTTGAAAATGCTTATAGATCTGAATTTTCGCATATATTAGTAATAGCTCTGGAGTTCATTCAAGAATGTTACTGAAACTTCAGTGCCTGCTGGAAGAATCTTTAGCCAAAATTTTCAGTATCTTTTCTGATGCAGTAAGTGCTCCTGCTGAGCTTAGTGTGTTCCTGTGCATCTCTAAGGGTTTGGATACCTGGTCTTAGCCCAATGTAATGTGAGTTATGCTAACTCCCTTGTGAGTCACTGACTCAAGGGATGGTTCAGGCTGGAAGGGACCTCTGGAGGTTCTCCAGCCCAAAGCAGCGTAAACTCCAAGGGCAGGTAAGGTTGTTCAGGGCTTTGGGCTGAGGGTGGAGAGTCCACAGACTCTCTGATCCTGTGTTTCAGTAATTAATGTCTTTCACAGTAAAGGTTTTTTTCTTTGTGTCCTTGTGATTATTGTCCCTCATCCTTTCATTGTGCTTCTACAAGAGGAGGCTGGCTCATTTTCCATGATCTCCTTTCAGGTGTGGAAGACAGCAACCAAATTTCCCTTTAAGCTTCTCACCCCCAGACTGAACATCCCCTGTGCTTCCAGCCTTCCCACATGCAGTGTGTGCTCCAGCCCCTGACCACGCTGACAACCTTTGGATGGACCCTCCCCAGGATGTCAGCAAACTGTGTTACATCTTGTATGTGCCACATACACACAGCTGCGAGTGTGGACTTCTACTGCAGGTCAAGTGACACAGCCAGGTATGTCTGAGCTCTGAGCAATGTTGGCCAGATCCAGAAACATATATACTTTTTTCGCCATATCTCTGTCTGGGAATAAGTCTGTATCGGTATTATCTGTTCTCTGCTCTTTCACGTCTCTGCAGAGAACTGGCTTTGAAGGGCTAAATGTGGCAGGGAGAGTCTTCCTTTTTAGTATGACTCTAAAATATTTAAGAATTTACACTAGGGAAGTAATTTCAGGGCCTAGTTCAACATTACATCTCTCTTCATGAAAACCCATCTTCAAAGAGCTGCTCCAAGGCCCAGGGATGCCAAAAAGAATATTTCCATTGACTTTTGTTTGCTTTGCTTTCTGTTCTAAAGAAAATCCAATTTTCAACTAAGCTATCAACTGCACTTGGCATAAAACACGGGCCAGTTTCACATCTCGGCTACCTCAAGGAGAGATGACTCCAAGGCTGAGCTTCTGTTTTCATGAAGAACAGCATAAAAACCAGGCTCCTTGTTAGCAACAGAAAAAGCTCTGTATGGGGAAATGAGCTGTCTTTGGAACGGCACAACTGATATTTTAGCCTCAGGATCCTTTTCTCCTCTAAAGGTCACAGCACAATTTTAAACCCGGAATATTGCAATGCATTTAAATATCTGAAATCTAGGGTAAATAAGATCTACCTAATGTAAAACAGAAATTAAGAAATCACATCTATTTCCCTCATGCCAGAATTGACTCATCCCAGGAATAACAATTCCAAGCAGTGGGAAAATAAAACTGGCCTTTCAGTTCCATAACCTTGGATTTAAGACCTTCTTCCTCACTGCACAGAGGGATGATAGCCTTTACAATAAGATGACTGGCTTTGTGGATGAGGGGAGAGCAGTGGATGTTGTTTATTTTCACTTTAGGAAGTGACTTTCAACACCGTTCTCCATTAGGTCCTCAGAGACAAGCTGACGAAGTATGGGGCCAATAAATGGAAATGACATGGGGTGAAAATGGCTGAATGGCTGGACCCAGAGGGGTGAGACCAGCAGTACAAAGTCCAGCTGGAGGCCAGCGCTAGTAGTGTACTCTAGGGGTTGATATTGGGTCCTACACTGTTTAATATTTTCATTAATTACCTAGGTGATGGGGCAAAGTGTACCCTCAGCAAGTTTGCAGATGATACAAACCTGGGAAGAGTGGATACACCAGATGAGTGTGCTGCCATTCATGGGGACTGAAGAAATGGATGGAGAAATGGGCCAACAGGTATCTCATGAAGTTCAATAAAT
>VFFE01007601.1:1136527-1156527 GCA_008921705.1 Burhinus oedicnemus
AATTTACACTAGGGAAGTAATTTCAGGGCCTAGTTCAACATTACATCTCTCTTCATGAAAACCCATCTTCAAAGAGCTGCTCCAAGGCCCAGGGATGCCAAAAAGAATATTTCCATTGACTTTTGTCTGCTTTGCTTTCTGTTCTAAAGAAAATCCAATTTTCAACTAAGCTATCAACTGCACTTGGCATAAAACATGGGCCAGTTTCACATCTCGGCTACCTCAAGGAGAGATGACTCCAAGGCTGAGCTTCTGTTTTCATGAAGAACAGCATAAAAACCAGGCTCCTTGTTAGCAACAGAAAAAGCTCTGTATGGGGAAATGAGCTGTCTTTGGAACGGCACAACTGATATTTTAGCCTCAGGATCCTTTTCTCCTCTAAAGGTCACAGCACAATTTTAAACCCGGAATATTGCAATGCATTTAAATATCTGAAATCTAGGGTAAATAAGATCTACCTAATGTAAAACAGAAATTAAGAAATCACATCTATTTCCCTCATGCCAGAATTGACTCATCCCAGGAATAACAATTCCAAGCAGTGGGAAAATAAAACTGGCCTTTCAGTTCCATAACCTTGGATTTAAGACCTTCTTCCTCAGTGCACAGAGGGATGATAGCCTTTACAATAAGATGACTGGCTTTGTGGATGAGGGGAGAGCAGTGGATGTTGTTTATTTTCACTTTAGGAAGTGACTTTCAACACCGTTCTCCATTAGGTCCTCAGAGACAAGCTGACGAAGTATGGGGCCAATAAATGGAAATGACATGGGGTGAAAATGGCTGAATGGCTGGACCCAGAGGGGTGAGACCAGCAGTACAAAGTCCAGCTGGAGGCCAGCGCTAGTAGTGTACTCTAGGGGTTGATATTGGGTCCTACACTGTTTAATATTTTCATTAATTACCTAGGTGATGGGGCAAAGTGTACCCTCAGCAAGTTTGCAGATGATACAAACCTGGGAAGAGTGGATACACCAGATGAGTGTGCTGCCATTCATGGGGACTGAAGAAATGGATGGAGAAATGGGCCAACAGGTATCTCATGAAGTTCAATAAATAAAAAAGTATTGTCCTGCCCCTTGGGAGGAAAAACCACGTGCACCAGTAGAGGCTGGGGGATGACTGACTGGAAGTCAGCTCTGCAGGAAAGGCCCTGGCAGTCCTGCTTGACAGCAAGTTTAACGTGAGCCAGCAATGTGCTTTTGAGGCAAATAAGGCCAATGACACCCTGAGCTGCATTAGATGGAATGTTGCCAGCAGGTTGAGGGAGGTGATCCTTCCCCTTTATTCAGTACTGTTGAGACACATCTGGAGTGCTGGGTTCAGTTCTGGGATCCCCAGTATAAGAGAGAAATGGACAAACTGGAGCAAGTCCAGCAAAAGGCCATGAAGATGATTAGAGGATAGGAGCATCCGTCACATGAGGAGAGGCTGAGAGAACTGGTGGTGTTCAGCTTGGAGGTGACAAGGCTCAGGGGGAACTTATCCATGTGTATAAACACCTGGTGGGAAGAGTAAAGAAGATGGAGCCAGACTCTTCGCAGTGATGTCCATTGACAGGACGAGAAGCAAAGGGCACAAACTGAAATACAGAAAATTCCATTTAAACATGAGAACAATCACTTTTACTGTGAGGCTGGTTGAACACTGGCACAGGCTGCCCAGAGAGGCTGTGGAGGCTCCAACCTTAGAGCTGTTCAGAACCCAACTGGACATAGCCCTGAGCAACCTGCTGCAGCTGACCCCACCCTGAGTAGGGATCTGGAAGATCTCCAGAGGTGCCTGCCCACCTCACCCATTCTGTGATGCTTTGATTGGAGTATACAAAGGATTTTGCAAGGCATGTTGAAGAAAACAGTATGTTGTGTAATGTCAAGTATCACCAAGGCCACTAGGAACTGATAAATCCTGAATACTACTTTGAGAGAAATTCAGAACAAGACTTCAATGTAGCTGAGAATATGTGTTTATAACACAAAATTATGATGGGCACATGTTAACTGTTCTCCACCAAAATGTAGGCTTTTTTACAAATGTTTTTATCCTAGGAAAACCATCTTCATTAAAGTATTTGAATCTTCAAAACATGCCAGTCATTCTATCTGTAAGATGGTAAAACCATCAAATTGCTCTCATGACTATTTCCTTACTAAAAAATCAATGAAATTGAAACTACCTCAGTATGCGTATATTGACTTTTGTTCCTAACACTGATTTAACTGCAAAGGCATATTAAAATAGAGATCAAAGCATCTACCAAGCAGTTCACTTAGCTCTGTAAAAGCATACAGTACTTAGAAGAGAATATAAAAAAATGATAGAAAATACAGGTTTATAATGTAATTTCTGATGGAAGTGTAATGGGTGCTCATTGTACTAAAACCTGCTGAAGAGAAAACGCCTTGGACTTTGCCTGGAGAGAGAATAGGATGAAAGACAAAGTTTTATTGCACTTTTGCCTAATAGAAAGTGAATAACTGAGTCACACCAGAAGTTTGAATCAGTATTGAATATGAAAGCTGGATCTGAGTCCTAATCTGATGTCTTCATCATAAAACAGTCTTTCCTCGTGTTACACAGAGACAGGGATAAGCTGTATTCCAAATAACCTCCGGACTGTGCACTTGAATTAAAGAACATAAAGGAGTGAACACCACCGCTTGAGCAGCCGTGGAGTGGCATGAAGATAGATGGTGTCTGGGATGAGACAGGGCTAAAAGAAGAGAAGAAGCAGTAAGGTTTTTTTCCATTGCAGTGAGTCACGTAAAGTAGGAATACACACATAAACTGAAGATTTTTTCCCTTCTCTTTCAACTGCCACAAAGAAGTTGTCTTTAGCCACGTAACTAAAGCAACCTGGGCTTCTCCTGCGCACAGGGAGTAAATGTTTCTTGCTTGCAGAAGGAAATGCACACACGTGTGCTTGTGTGCACACGCACACACAATTAAAAATGGTTTAAAAATGTCATATTTCACTTCCTGGCTAGTTTGACAATTCTCTTCAAAAATAGCTTTCATGACTGCAGGCTGGCAGAGCTGTTCCTGCCTTGTTTTAAATGGGAAAACTCAATTAGAGTTTGAATCTGTTGCACGGAAATGGAATTGTCTCTTGCAGGCAGAGCTCGGTCATGGACACGGAGCAGCATGAGCGAGAGGGGAGAGGAGGCCGTGCCTGTGGGAGGGCAATTTGTGGGGCCTCTGAGCTAGTTGGAATGGGATTTCCCACATGCTGTCACTCTGGAAAGGGAACTTCATTGCTCTTCTCCAAACGGTTCAAGGAACTGCTGCTTCTTCCAGGCTTTTGCTCTCCAAACCCCTCCGTGCCCGATGACACCTGCTGGGTCTGGGGGTGGCAGGGAGCTGGCATCCAGCAGCTCATGGGCACAGAGCAGTGACTTGGTTCGTGAGGACAATCTCCCTTTACTTTGCCTCTCTGTCTTTGAACAAACTTCCACCCTTCCCCAGGCTCTTTCCCTCAGGTTTAAGGATGCCATTTGTATTCCTGTAGTCTAGAAATATTTCTGAGGATCTTGACTAGGCTGGAGTTTAGGCACTGGCAAAATATTTGGCTTTTTGGTGACAGGTTCACCACAGGAGACCCCCCCCTTCCTTGTCCCTCCCAGTGTCCCATCACAGTCCCATGTCTCCTCGCTGCCTCTACAGCAGACTGTTTCCAGTTGTGAGGAGAGATGCTTCAATACTGCTTCTGCTCCTGGGAGCACTGAGCTGGCCTCCACATTTTTCTCATCATTGTGCATTGGGATATATGTCTAGAAATCACGGACTCTACCCCTGCCTCTCTTATCTGGGATCTCAGCCTAAGCCTTAGTTTCCATTTGCTCTGTAAGTCATCTGTGTTAAACTGCTCCTCATAAATAGCAGCTTCCAGCATGACTTCTTTCATCTGTGCCTTGTATTTGTGTGCGAGAGGGAGAAAACAGGTCTAATTTACATCAGAGCAGCTGGCTCCTCTGATCTGCCACCTGGAGACTTGGCCGACGGGGAATGTGTGTCTACAAACAGGCCAGACCTTTGCTGTCCCCAGCTGTGCCTGTCTCTGCTCTTGTCACCCTGCTGGCAGGGGGCAAACGTACCCCTTGACCCAACCCTTTGGGACCTGCTGGACACTGTTAGTGGATGTTATGGACTGCAAAAAGGATGCACAAGTCCTAGCAGTGGAGCAGGCTCCTCTTGCGGAACCTGCAGTGCAGAGATGCTGTGTGTTCATAGAAGCAAACCAGAAATGCTTGTGCGTGGGCAGCGCGGGACAGCGGGCAGGCAGGTCTCAGGCCTGCTCTGATCCCCTGCCCTTGCCCTGACTATGCCAGTTAGTAACCAGGCAATGAAAACCTAGGTGGAGATGTTTGTGTGTGTACTCTATTGCCCTTTGTCCAGGGGAGAAGGGCGACAGTGATCAAACATTTTTACTGAATAACTGTTGTCCTTGGAGAACCTGTTGCAGAGGAGGTGTTTAGCTCTTCCTTTGGGTATGTTGTGTTCAGATGAGACCAGATAGAGATGAAGGAGTTTTGACAGCCAGGCTTCAGGCACACATTCAGGGGAGCCCGGGGTAAGAGTTAGTGCCCTGCACCAAAATGGGGTTACAGTCTCTCTGTCCTTTGAGCAGGTTAATGCTTTAAAGCTCTTCACTGCAGGCTCCTGCTGCTCTTGCACGCATGGATGGATGCATGTGCATGGTCTGAATCGAGGTGGTGGTGCATGTACTCAGGTTACCCTGTCATTGACATGGGGCAGTTGAAATGTTCACGTTGGGGCAGGCCAGGAACGTTTGACAAACTGTGACAGTTACTGTAATAGCCCTCTCCATACTCCAAGGAGATACTCCGGGGACTTTTGACTTCTACCTGATTTTTTTTTTTTTCCTGGTAGGCTGGGATTTTCCTTGGAGTCAGTTTCAAAAAAGCAAAGGAGAGAGTTTGGAAAAAAAATGCCATGTATGAATTCTGAAAGTCACATTGTGGTTGGCAAAGGGAAGGCCAGTTAGCAAGGCAAGAGCCATGGCTGTGCAGCAGGGGGGATTTTCTGAGGAGGGTGTTCACAACAAGGTTATTGGGTGTCTGTGACACTTTTGCAGGAAAAGGGAGAAACCCATCAATGCCAAAGCTGTGATGAGGCCAACAACTACCTGATGTTCCAAGGGCTGAGTAGGGCCCTCAGCAAATGTCAGAGCTTGTCAGTGAGAAGGGGAGATTGTTCTCACTGGAACAAGTCCCACAGAGACAGGCAGGGGAATTTTCTGGAAAGATGTCCTGAGAATCATAGAATCATGGAATAGTCAGAGTTGGAAGGGACCTTAAAGATCATCTAGTTCCAATCCCCCTGCCATGGGTAGGGAAACCTCCCACTAGACCTGGTTGCTCAAAGCCCCATCCAGCCTGGCCTTGAACAATTTGAGGGATGGGGCATCCACAACTTCTCTGGGCAACCTGTTCCTGTGTCTCACCACCCTCAGAAAAACTAGGAAAACTGTGGTGGCAGAAGGATGAAGCTGAAGAACCGCCTTATAGCTCAGGCTACAACTCCTGCAGCGAGAGTAGTGACTGCAACACCTGGGAGAAACCCCAGGATGAGGGATGGTAATGGGAATGGGGATCAGGCCCGAGAGGGAACTTTTCCTGGTCACGAACTGCAGACACCAACCATGTGGCCAGCTCTGTCTGCAGCCGAAGTTTTAGTGATGTCAGAAGAGAAAGAGCTAAAATGAAATCAAAAGCTTTTCTTGCTCTGAGGTTCTTTAGAAAGAGGTAAACATGACTCAAAAGAGAGGTCAAGAACTTCCAACACAGCATGTCTGTAAAGCACATCATCCCCCTGGCCAGGTTTGCTGCCTCCTCTGCTGCCCCATACCAGCTCGTTTCCCCAGCTAATGCTGCGGAGAGGCATCCCGGTCCCCCAGCCAAGCCGAGTGAAGAGGTGGGGGCTGCTGGAGACAGCAAGGGAAGGGAGATTTCGTTCCCATGCTGGGCCCAGGGAGAGGGGGTGCCACCAGCCAGTGGTCATCAGCTGTGGCTGGTTCAGAAGGACCAGGTGAGGAAAAATCCATCCCTGAGTGGAGTGCCATGTGGTGGGGCTGCCTGTGTGCAGCCACAGAGCCCTCTTGTGTTGTCTGCTGGGCTGCAGACCAGACAGAAGAGCAGTCTTTTCCTTTCACAAGACGGAGAAGGGTAAAAAATGAGTGGCTTAGGGTTTGTTTTTTTTTTTTTTCCTTAGAAGTTTTCAGCTTATGGGTATTTCTAGAAGGCAAGAATGGGAGGAATGAAATGATCCAAGTCCCTCCTCTCTGTGGGAGGAGGGGATATATTCCACACATCTGAAGAGCCATACACCAGGAGGAGGGATTTGCACTGGAGCTGTTCCCATGGTGTTACCTGTTATTAATTAGTTGATTTTCCAGACAATATTATGGCTTCTCGCAGAAACCCAAGCCCCAAGAACTTATTGTTTCAGCCAGAAGAAATCTATAAAAAATTGTTTTTCTTACAAAAATCCCATTCGTATTTTTTTCTGTGGAAAATAGACACTTTTTTTTGAAAGTAAAGGCACAAAACCACCCTTTGGCTGAACTGTCTCTGAAAACTAAAAGTTCAGGCATCCTTCCTTCAGGCAATATTAGAGCCACAATGGGCTGTTCCACCCCATGTTTTTTATTTTGACCTGTGCAATCATTGTTACAAAAGGAAAAACGGTTAGTGGAGAAGAAGAAAGGAGACAAGGTTTTACCAGTCACCTTTTTCTTTTATAAAATAGGGGTTATATTTACTCCCTTCTGCAGTGCTCTGTGCTTTGCTCCTGCTCCTGCAACACACCTAAGTCTCTGCCTAAGTTTAAGTCTGCAAATAACCCCCTTCGCTGCAATCTCTCTTTAGGGGAAGCCACCTTAGGCACAAGGGCTTTGTGCAGTGGAGGCTGATGAAGTACCAGGGAGCCCTGCTGCAGTGGAGTCCCCAGGGAGACAATACTGTCTCGCCCTGGCAGTCATACATCATTGGACAGAAACCACAAGCAACTTAAATGTTATAGGATTTTTTTCCTTACAATGGCACAGATATGCTTGTCTCTCTTTTTAACGGTTTCAAAAAGTGTAAAGCCAGAAAGGACTATTAGATCATTTTAATTTGCTTACTGATGGTTTTGTGTAAAGTCTTCTATTAACTACGCATCTCCAGCAGTTACTACCAGCAAGGAAAAAAGATGCCATCAAAGAACACTTTAAAACGTCTGTGGGAAGGAAAAAAGGGTGGAAAATGCTTGTCAAAACATGTCCCATGCTGCAGAAAAAGGTAAATGTTGTCCTTCCCTCTGTCTGCACTAAATTACAATGAATCCGAACAGGGAGAAAATTATTTCCTGCATTCAGATCCAATGGTCTCCAAGACCCTGAGAATACAAACAAGGACCGTACGACTCAATCATCCAAATACAGTACAAGGGAGGTCTTGTTTTCAATCACATCCATAAATAGCAAACAGAGCTGTATGTCAAAATCTGTTCTTTTCCTATTTATAACCTGTTGAATAGACTCTTCTTGTATATGTCTAATATGTTCATGAGGTTAGGAGAAGGTTATGAGAGGTTAGAAAGCTGACGTGTGTTTTGGAATTTCCTATCCACATTTCCTAATAATTCAAGATGTTGTCAAATGAAATAAAATCATTCCAATGATGATGCTATGTAGGTGTTAGCTTCTGTTTGAATAATGTATCCTGCATTTTGGCTGCTTAGGATTGGATTTTTTGATAATTTATTTTTCTCTACATTGCTGCCAGCATGAGCCTATTTGATCTCAGTGCTGGCAATAGAAATGTAAGAATGAGGACCTGTTTTAGTGGTCCCTTTAGTTTACATTGATGCCACTTTTAACCTGAGCTCTTGCATTAGCACCTTATTTGGATTTGAATTATTTTATTTTTTTTAAAGATCTTCCCTTCAACATTTAAGTAAGTTATTTCATGAAAATATTTTTACTCATTGCAGATTTGGGAGATACTGCATTATTTCAGAACAAAGCTCTTTCTTCACCATCCTCAGAAGTTGTGTTCATAAAAGGCTGGAAAGTATATAGATTTGAAAAACAATCAAAATAGCTGTGTGTTATGGTGTGTCTTTTTGGTGTTGCATTGTTGTGCCAAGACGAACAGGGTGCTGCCCAGAGCATTCCCTAGTATAGCTCTAGTTATGTTTTTTGGTAGGAGACAGATCCTTAGCCTGGCCCATGGCGGATACAGTTAATATTTCATCCATGTACTGATTCCCTCTCTCATTGTCTTCTTACAAAGCCACCCCTTCTCCTGCTGACTGTAATTGAATTGGCTGTCTGTATTAGGTTCTTAGATTCACCATATGCTCTCCATCTAATATTATTTATTTGAGATTAATGGTAACAACACCAAGACTGAGCAAATGCAAAACCTATAGGAGTGGTCACAGAGCATTTTGTTGTGCCAGATGGTGGTGTAACTATCCTGAAAGCTATCCGGTGGGTGTCACAGACACTTACATTTTCTTCACCTTTTGAATTTGAGGAAAATTTAAGCAACTGCTACGAGATGATCCCTAAAGCATTCCAGTCCAGAGAAAGAGACAAATGTCATTTAAAGAGTTGGGTAAAGAAGCTAAAGCGCCTATGCTATGATTCTCAGGTGTAAGGTAAGTCTGTAAAAATGTCACAGATTTTCAGGATTTATGTCTGAACATGAATTTTGCTTCTCTGATCCTACTCATCTCCGTCTTGGGAATGTTTTCATGGATTACTTAAAAAAAAGGGTGGTATTTGCAAGCTATCCTGTCTGTTTCATGTTACCCTTGCCAGAAGGTGTCTCACTTGCATGGTCATTGCAAGAAACTGTATGTTCGTTTACTGTCTGTAAGATATCTTTAGGTGCACTGCATATCGCTAGTTTGATTTAAGATGATGTATTGCAACCATTCAGCAACGTGATTAAGAGAATATATTAACCTAAACTGGGTTATGTGTGTGCAAGGCTCGAATAAGCACAGCACATCTCACAAATGCTAGTTAGCAATAGAAATTTTTTCAAGGTAGATTATGTTGAAAAGAGAGAAAGCCAACAAGGAAAAAGGAAAAAGAGAAAAGGAGGATGAAGGAAAAAACTGACTAGTGAAGGAAGAGAAGGTACTCAAGTACTGCAGTGACTGGCAGAGCTGAAGGAGGTGGGAGAAGATGGGAGTTTCTGTATCAGAGAGAAGTAGAGCAATGGGGGAACGCAGGCTGGATGGGAGAGGAGATGCCGGTGGAGAGAGATCTCTGGTTAGAGGAGATGTTGTAACCAGGAAAGGGGGAACAAGTGTCTCAGGCTCCTCCTAACAGCTCTACTGGTGGTCACATCCCTGCTGGATGTGGTGGTCCCTTACCCAGCGGGATCCCATCCATGTGAGATATTCTCCCAAGGTTGAGCCCTGCCCTGGCAGGAGGCTCTGTAGCTCCGATTACAAATTAATTAACTCATTTGAGAACAGGAGATAGGATGGAATGAGGTGGAGAAAGAAAAGCACTGCTAAGAAGTTGCTGTAATGAATTTGGCTTTCCTCAGTGAAGTTTTGAAGACATGAAAGATGTTTTCCAGGAAGCAGGAAGGCTTGCTTAAGGAATGGATTATTCAGAACTTAAAAAGTGCTGATTACAAATTGCTCTGTGTGTGCTTTAGGTTGTTAAGTGTAAAGAGCTCTTAATAACTAAGCTAATAAACTCCTTAGTGTTTCACTTTGATATTTTTATTTATGTCTTCGGAAATATGCTAGTTTGCTGCATAAATAGCAAGGCATATTTCATCTTGGAACAAATAAAAAACACGCTCAAAGATTTCTTCATCCTGGCAAGAAGTAAGGGTTTTTTTCATTTATTTTATTGTCCTTCAGTATCTTTTGTGTTTCACATTGTCCACCAGTGAAGTTGACGCAAACTTTACCTGCATGATATTTGTGGAGTATCTAGCAGATCTCTGATTGCATCCAAGTGACACACGAAACCCGTCAACACTGATGGCAGGGGCGCGCTTTTAAATGTGGATTAATTTAAAATGCTTTAAGATTTAGAACTCTTTAAAAAAACCTGTCCAGTTAACTTGATTCCTTAATTCCAAGTGAAAGTTCTTGCCAACTTCTGTTTCACAAGCAATTCAAAGACTGAGTTGCAAATGAGATCTTTTCCCAAGAAGATGAGAGTTTAAAGTGAGTTCCCTTTGTTTGGTGGGCAGAAAGATCTCTTGAAAAAGCTGTTACCCAGCTGCTCTTAATGCCTCTCCCCTGGGGCAGGCAGGGCCTATTTTAACTGCACTTATTGATCTGTGTTATGAAAACAATTACAATAGCATTCATGAGCCTTAAAAACCATAAGCAAAGATAATATGCATACTTCACTTAATTCAATAAGTTTGCTGGGGGTTGTAATATGCCTCTTGGAGCGTAGCTTGAGGAAATCGTCTTGGTTTACACTGCTTGAGGGGGCCCTGGTAATGTATTTAATAATAACAACAATAAAATAAAGGCTCAGCAATCTACTGGTTTACACAGTGTTGCAAAACCTCTGCTCTCTGCTCTCAGCTGGCCCTAGACCTCCTCCGGCCTCACGTCTGCAGGAAGAGAGGCAGCAAGTGCCCCCCTGTCCTCCTCTTTCTGTCGGCACGGCAAAACCTCCGGGCAGGGACCGCCTCTGGCTGGCTCTGCACAGCGCCCGCTAGAAAGCAAGGTCTCATTTCAGCTGGGGCTCTCAAGCACTGTAGTGGTACAAATAATTTTATATAATGATTTCATTTTGTTTCCAGTCCCGGGCTTTGTCCAGAGACTCGCGGTGGAACTATTAGGCATGTCTGGAATTGTTATGAACCTCTTTCCCCAAAAGTGATTTATCTGACTGAGGGTAATACAGTGTAATTGCACGCCAGCCTCTGACTATTATTCTAAGACAGCTCAGCTCCTCTCTCTTTGAAAACCATCTCAAGATGAATAAGAACTGGACTGCTCTGAAACCAGCCACTGCCCCTTCAGGCTGGGCTAGTATCGTAGAAAGCACAGGCATGTTGCCTGGATGTATACATTGTACACCCACCTCTAGTACCGACCTCCAGGCACCCCCCAACTGCTCAGGGCATTTGTCGCATTTTCAGACTCTGATAGTACATCGTGTCGGAAATGAAAAGCCCAGGGGATTGAAAGTCCCCGAGACACCAGGACCAGTGGCAAAATTGGTCGTATGTATGTTAACCTCAGCCTGTTCTGTTTTTCCCAGCTTTAAAACAAAGTTTCTCCTCCTCTTTGGGAAGGACTTTGAGCTGGAAGAGCGGTGAATCATTTGGGTTTGGGTACAAATGTACCGCACTGAGAGAACTGCACTGGGGAAGCATGGCCAGGTCTTAGAGAGCCAACAAGGCTGATGAACAGCCGAGTGGCTGCAGCACCTTTCCAAGGCCATTGACTACTACGAGATCTGGCTGGTTTCCCTGAATTGCCTTTCTGAGTGAGGAAGATAACCTCATTAGAGCAACCCCTGCAATGCTGATGGGGCCTAAGCAATGGATCGAGCTGGCCAAAGAGGCTGCTAGGAGCATCTCTAACACGGAACAAAGGGGAGGAATGTGACCCAGTAAATGCCCAGGGAATAACATTATTCTGAACTACTCTGTGAATGAAACAACAGCGGTGACCAGCTTTGCCTTGCTGAGGGAAACCTGTGGGCCTGCAGGAATCATTTGAAAGGCATGGACTTTGAAAAATATTCTGCAGCTGAGCAGCGTTGGGCTGACCATCTTCTTTAAGCTCCTAGCTGACTGTGTTAAAATGTCTTCTGTACCTCAGTTCTGCAAGCCTTCCTATGCAAACACAAAACCTCTTTGTCACTGCCCTAACTTGAACCACCACACGTGGCCTATTTTCTGCCGTTCAAGTGGTCTGCCCGCAGGAGAGGATGAAGCCATCCCTGCTGGAGCTTAGTCCAGCTGCTCTTCTACCCTGGAGCTATCGCCACTGCTGCACCGCTCTGTGGCCAAAGTCCATGCTGGGAACTGCCACTGAATGTCACACAGCTGATTGATGTGGCAAAGTGGTGGATTTTGGGATGCGCAGCTTTGTGTCCCGTCTCCCGGGCTTGTTCCCTGGCTGAACCTCAGAAGCATAAAGCAGAAACATGTTGTCTTCTTTGGGGCCTTGTAGGTTCCACATCCCAGCTGCTGATAGCAAAAGTGAGGTAATTTTAGGCACCGAGCACGAGTAATTTCAAATTCTTATTCTCTGCATATGTAGTGCGAGCACTAAACAGCTATTCAGGAGTACCTGGCTCCAGCCGGAAACGATGAAGACAAGCATGACAATGATCAGAAATGCATTTGTGGACAGAAGCCCAGTCACTAGATGAGCTCCCTCTGTAACTAGTGGTCTTGAAATCCTGTGGCTTCAGTGAATTTTAAAACAGGCCTTTTGAGAGCGTTCTCAAAATAATAGCCTCTGGCGAGAAAGATCCTCATTTGCCGCAATACCCGGTGCTTGGCATGTAACAACCTCAGCAACCCAGAAGTCTCCCTGCTTGATGTGCAGCAGGAGTACCTTTCTGCATTATGTGCCCTTCAATAGCCTGACCGATGCAGTCAAGACCCATGTGTTTGTCCTGCCATAACACGTGAATACATGTGATAAAAATTAACATTTAAGCAGGGCTCAAAAGTGCCTGAAAAATACTGATTTTTGCCTTTTTAGTAATTTTGTACTCAAATTCTTGTACCTTCTTCCTTGCATACAAGACTGCTCCTGCGAAGGGGCTGCTGGACTTTTTCCCAGCGCTGAGCAAGGGGAAGCCTGACAGACGTGCTCTGTGCTGGCTGCTCTCTCCACCATCCCTGAGAGATGGTGGCTGGGTGGTGCAGGGGTGTGAGGATAAGAGCAAGAGAGACACTATGAAGAATGTCTACAAAAGGACATTCATACCAGCAGATACAGACGGCTTCCTTTCTCCCTTTGCTGCAGCCCTGCACTGAATGAATTTTATGCCCTGCAAAATACCCTGGTAGTTTTTGGGTTTTGCTTCATACAAGCAACTGACAGTGAGTTGGTCCAACAGTTCTGCTGGAATACCATGTTATCTCTCTTTCCCCTGTCCTCCTCATCCTGCCTGTCATTTGTTTTTTTTTCTCTCACCCTCCCTACTTCTTGGCATGGGAGATTTATCATATTTGGGACATAGATTTCTGGGACCATGAAAAGCAGAAGAAAACTTTAAAAATGTGATTGGAGGCTCAAAATTCAGAATTTTAAGCTTGATCAAGGAAGCACGTCTGGGCAATTAGTGAGGGCCAGTGGTCTGCTCTTTTGAAATTGAGAGCTATCTTAGTGGAACAGACTCTGCTTTAAAGCAGGTAAAATATACCACCTCAGAAACACTTCACACTGACAGGCATGAGCCATGTGCAGATTGGTAAAATCTGTCCATGTTTTCCCTGGTGTTTTTCTTGAGTGCAAGCATTTGTTCTGCTTTTGCGTTAATTAGTCCCTCATAGTGCCACTCTGACAGACTAAATTAGGTGTCAGTAATGACATACTTTGTAAATGCAATCGTTTTGTCTGTACAGAAATTCTCCATGCTCAGGCTGTGATTGTTTTCCATGTCTATTCACTGCCCGTAATTGTATAATAATCTTCTAGAAATAAACATTAAATAGCGACCAAATCTTAAACCATGCCATTTCTCAGTTGTTATTCCTGGGGTGCGACTGGCCAGCTAGTCCACAGGACAGTAAGTCTGCTCCTCAGTCAAGTGATAGAAATGTTTAATACGGGGATAAGAAATAGCAATTAGCAATAGAGTCTGTGTAGAGCTGATCTGTTTATTTAGCAGAGCTGATCATAAAGTGCAAGCACTGAGATTTTCTGCAAACATTTTCCTACCTGCTTTGATCTTCGTTCAACACGATACCTGAATCCTCTGTAGTGTTTATGTCCTCCTGTTAGGGAGCAAATTCAGTTCAAGCCGATTCCTTTCATCTGTTTGTGGGAGCTTCGGATGAGATACTTGGCAAGTTTCAGATTAGAGCCATCATGTGAATCAGAGGTTTAGGGCTTGAGCTCGAGCATGAGTTCAAGTTGCAAGCTAACACAACAGGTGTCAAGTGAGATTTTAAGATCAAAATGGACCTTTAAGATCTTTATTACCTCGACTGCAGTTTTTCTTCTGATTACACCTGTTTGGAGTCCAGATCATGTCTTCATCAAAGCAGAGCTGCTAGATCTGCTCCTGTCTTAACCAGAAGACACCAAGAGACAGCGAGCTCACCAATTCCCTTTGCTTATTGTTATCCCACGTCAGCCTTACTGTTAAATAATTGTGTGTATTTTACTGATGAGACAATGGTGAACCACTAGAAAACAGAACAACACTTGATCCATATTTGTAGCTTTTAAATGCAACCCCCCTCCTTTTTACCAAGGAAAAGAGGTTGTTTCCTACTTCAGCAGATGTTTTGTAGGGAGATGAGGAGTATGCTCTTCTTCCTGACCAAGTCCTCTTTCTGCTTAGTTTTTCTTGTAGCTGACAATGCAAAAGATGGAAGTGATCACCATGTCCTGAGACTTCTCTGTGTCAATTCAGAGAGAGATGCAATGTAAGAAGAAGAGGACCGTGTACTTTTCCTCAACAAGTTTCGGAGGAAAGCATTCTCTCTTTGTCCTCATACTCGATATACTTCAAATTTAGAAATTCATTCACAGAATTTGGAAAATTCTGGGTAAATAGAAGTCAAACTACTAGGTTTTATCTGTTTTATTTTTCTTTTTAATCCTTATAAAAACCAGAGCTACATCTTTTTCTGTGTTCATGTTTGGTTTGTTTCTTTTTTTTTCTTTAAAACCAAATTCAATACTGCAGGGAAATAAGACAGGAGTCACGTTTTTTTCTCATATTTTGTAATGTCTTGTTCTAAAATTTGCTGCTTATGAGACTGTTTGAAAATATTCCATATAAATGGGAACTCTGTAGAAATAATGGAGTTAAATTTGTCTAGTGGGCTGTTGCCTGAAGAGAGAGAAAGTCTTATTGTGGCTTCTCAGTGGTGGCTGCATTCTCAATAATGAAACACGAAGAACAATTTTCTTACCTTACATTTATACAAACCTTAACAGTAGAAAAATGAGAAACTTAAGAAAACTTCCCAAACAAGACTTCTAACCGTTCTTCAAGCCTCCCAAGAATCAAAGAGCTTTGCAGATCAATGCCATTATTATGTGAATGAGAGGACTTTAGAAAGCCATCAGATATAGGGGGGGTCTATGGTTTGTGGCAGATCCTACTGGAAATGAGCATCCCTTATCCCTGTGTGACTTCCTATGCTTTTCAAAGGGTGTAGTTTGAGAGGTGTTTGGGACTCAGCATTTATGATGCAATCTGTAACAAAACTCAGCATGGCAACTGCAAGAAGGTATTTAAGTAGTTTGAGTGAGAGTCAGAAACTGGTTTAAAAAGCATTTCCTGAAGGTACAATCACTTCTGGCACCAGAGTAGAAACACTTATGCATATTTCTGCACCCTGGGGCAGTTTTCAAGAATGTAGCTAATGTTAAATCTGAACTCAAAGGGCTTTAATTTTTCTGTTTGATGGGGAGCGCTCATTATGCAAATAAGATAGCCTTTGGGCAGCTGTCTATTTTCCAAAGTTTTTTCTTTTTTGGAAGGATGCTAGTTTAAAATGGAAATTTCCACACTGAAGTTACCTATTTAGTCACAGCTTTTTAGTGTGCCTGGAAAACGTGAAGTGGAACACAATCAGATACAAGCATGATTGCTAAAGCCCCATCCTGGCATAAAAGCAGCCTTGTTTCAGTTTGGCCCTGTCAGTGTTGCAACTCCTCCTAGATAGGGAAAGTGCAGCAACCTCCACTTGTCCTTGACCTCATGGCACAGGTAAAAAGTCCTTGGTTATCTCCATAGCTGGCCTCTGGTGGCCAGCTAAATCCCATCATTCTTCCGGCACACTAGGTTTTTGGGACATGGACGGTTTGGGTGAGGGTTTTCTCAGTGTTATAAGGGTAACTAACCTCTATACTCTGCCTTACAGTACTCTTGCTGCCCTCTTGGCATTTGATGTTGTAGGAGTGACCTCAATCCAGTCTTCCTGGCCAGCATTTCATGTGTGTCAGTCTCATGGGGAGTGGTGAGAGACATGGGCATGCAAGAGGTAAGTGGACATTTTGGCCTACACTGTTCTCCATTTTTCCCATCTGGTGGATTCCATGGCTTTCCTGAATGTGGGCACGCATCCAGGCAGGCTTTGTCTGTGTGATTACATTAGGTAAGAGCACAGTGTTTGGTAAGCAAGGGCCTTATTCATCACTAGCAATGTCAAAGAATTAGTCAGAAGAGAATCTGAGGACACGTCCTGCACTTGTATAAACTCACATCCCATAACCAAAGCCAATGGAGTGAGAGTATTTTATACCTGCGGAGGTTTTTTCTTCTGCTGATACTTTTCTTCTTCCAGTACCACAGTCTCAAAAATCTTATGGAGGATTCACAGGCTTCGACCCCCATCACCACTTCAAAGTCTAGGGGCCTTTAAGAACCAGGCTTTAACCTCTGGGGAAAAGACAGACCATATGGAACATGAAAAACTGAAAACCAATTTTAGTAACTTATTTTAACTTATTCCCCATTGACTGGTCTGTCTCAGAACATGCAGGCAAGAACCTGAACGTTCATCTCCAGGCGCCCAGTGAAGGTCTGGAGCAACCCCTCCCTGGGAGCACTGGAGGAAAAGAACCAGCCTCCCTTTTATCGTTCTTTTTGTTTAGATAAAATTGTAAATTATCTAACTTGGTACCTGTGATACACTCAGATATTTCCTCGCCAGTCTGAGTTTCTTTATCAGTAGCCCTCATTACTAGTGCTGGGCTGGCGGTAAAACATCTGCTTCCCGACATCCAAAAGGGATTTGTTGTGCAATGTTAAGGAGAGCTTTCCTTGCTGAGTTTGGCTTGCTTAATTAAGTAACAGTTTGCCAAATGTTTTGGATCCATCTGGAGGGAAGATCCACCTGAAATGGAGCTCATTATCCTAACAATGCAAACCTACCTGCCTGAGCAAGGGCCGGGGGAACCAAACCTCATCCGTAAGGAAGATGCATGACAGAAGACGGGCAGCTTGCTGAGGGGAAAGCAGGTGGCTCTTGTAGGTTGAGTGGGAGCTCTGCTCTCCTGGGGAGGGGAGCAACAGGAGCGTAAGTGCTGAGACTGACAGGAAAAGTTAGTGGAAGTGTTCTCCTGCGTTGCTGGGCACAGCTGCAGCACAGCGCTTTGCCGTGCTTGAAGCCCTCGTGCTGCTGAGCTTGCAGCTGGAGGCGGAGAGCTGCAGAGCCAGGCAGGGAAAGTTGTACACGCTGAACTTCGCTTTTCATCCGTCTCTGTAAAATGATGGGGGCGCGTGGTATCAGGACTCCAGGCTTTCAGAAGTTTGGGATGAAGAAGTTAAACAACCCAGGGACGTTTTTAGATGAAGAGCACACAATTTGTTGCTGAGCAGCCCGGCACACGGATGTGGCTCGGTCTCCCTCCTTCCCAAGCGCTCTGCTTGTCACATGCTGCTCGTGGTTGTATCTAGGGGTGGTCAAAGCTATTAACTCCCACTTGCTTCTCTTTAATCGCTGTGCAGAAGAACATCGGGGCAGGGCCCTCAGAAGCGTGCCAGGCAGCTCCCAGGGTAATGGTCCATAGCATTCGCCTCACCGTTAGGGCTGCTTTCTGCTCGGGGTGAGCACTACTCTGCTGTGCCCCCTTCTGCTTAAAGGGTCCTGCTCCCTCCTTTTTTTTAATGCCAGGAACAACCTGAGTACAGTGGTCGGAGTGGCTTTCTGTGTTGTTAAGCATATTTGGGAAGGAAGAAGTGCTATTACATTATCAGCAACTCATTTGCACAGGCATTTTATTCATCTGCTGCAGAGGACGAAGTGAGCTATGGGGAAGACTGCTGAGGCAGTTGTGGCTGGGTGAACCAAAGCTGACCGCTTCATAGAGTGGATGTTTTCTTCTCTCTGGCATCTGGATCATGTTTGGTACAGTTGTAGGACCCTTTGAAACCCAGCATTTTATTTTCCTAACACTTGGAAAAAATAGACCCTGAAGGAGGGACAACAAGCAAACTAAATCAAAACATATTTTCCCAAAATACACATAAACTTCCCCTTCCAGTAAGAAAATACCCTAAGGACATGGATCTCAGCACTAAATCCAAGCCTTTGGAAACAGCCTGCATAAAACAAACAAGGCAAGAAGTAAACCCTGCTGTCCTGCCAAGATCAGCCACGTGCTTCTGGTGCCTTTGCTCTTGGAGGGAATGCTGGGGTCACCAGGAGGATCCATGTTCCCGTGACATTTCAGGAACATGCCAGGAGGAGGAGAGCGAGGACTCCTGCTCTTGGTCTTGCTCAGGTGGACCGAGTGCCACCCAACCTGCTGTCTCTACAGCTGAACAGGTGCAAATCCTACACAAGCTGGGTCTTCTCTGTTTTTGTCTAAACAAAGGTGGAGGGTGTTTTCTGAGCTGGGGTGCATTATTATACCAGTTCAAATAAAAACAAAAACAAAGCTGTGCTTTCCATTTCTCAAAGCACACCGCAGGCCTCCTTCAATCTCCCTGCTAATTTTATTCTAAGGGAATACCAGTGACTTTAGGGAATTTCCTGGTGTCATCACAGAATCAGACACTAATGCTGCCAATTTACACAGGAAAGGGCCAAGTACTGACCTAAGGTGCCATACCTTGGTTACAGCTATGTTTTAGGATTGGGTTGTTATTTTCTCTTACTTTCTTTTCAGAAATGACTTGACACAGCACTAACACTGGTGAGCAGACATCACACAAACATGCGCTGAGTTTCACTGTGCATCCGTAGCCTGCCCAGGCAAGCTCCCTTCTGTCTGAATGCAAAGAACCATGAAAGAGCATTCATAGTCATAAAAACTCCATTCGAAGAGGCAGAAGAGATGTTCAAGAACTGTTGTTATGATTTTCATTTTGAACAGAGCCAGGTGCTTGATTAAAGTCCCAGCAGCTGGCATTTCAAAAGCCACAGAAGGGTCCTGACCTATCCACAAAGTACAGTGAAAGAGAGAAGAAGAAAGGATGCCAGGGAGTGACTTTCTTTTTCCTTTATGCCATGAAAACATCCTAGTATGATGGCTTCTACAAGGTTATTGGAAAAGGTCCTCTGAAGAGGTGAGGTGGATGGCAGTACCATAGGAGGAGCTACTGACCTTGTGTCCCATTCCTGGGACTTTACAGGAACAATTGCACAGAGATACTCAAGTGGCAATCGACATGAGCTTTCATCGCTCCTCAGAGAGTCATAGATGTAGCTGGGGTACCTGGGGTCGCATTTCTCTCTGGTGGATGAAATAAGCCCATGACAACCAGATAGGAATTGCACAGATTCCATTTTCCAGGCAGCAACGCTCATGGTGCCGAGACCTTATGGGAGTGTTTCATGCAGGATAACAACACACCTGCGCAGCAATGCCAGCACTGTGGGCAAGAACTATGGACAGTTATCTCAGTTGAAAATCAGAGCCATGCTGCAAAGTGAGATGAAGATAGGAAAGCCCGTTTCACAGAGGACAGGAATGATACTCCGTAACTTGACTGTCAAAGGGAATCAAGCTCCTGCTCCAGTGCAATATGATATGGAGCTGTGCTACATGACATAGTTGGGCAATCTCAGCGCGCTGCCAGCCACGGACATCTGGTAGGTATTTTCCTGTCTTTGACACTGCTGCTCTTCCATGTGTCCTCACACAACTTTTTGAAGTTACTGAACTGGCAAATTCTTCTTCCTTGGGTGTTTCTCACTGTCTCTGCAGCCATAGATGTGAGAACACCATAACTGCTACAAGATGTGCCCATACGCTGTAGAGCAGATACCACTCCCAGGCAGCTGGGATGGGTTACTTATGTCAATTGGTGCTTGATTAGTAAAACTAAAAATTCAGAAGAA
>VFFE01007601.1:1157645-1173669 GCA_008921705.1 Burhinus oedicnemus
CTCCTCTCCTCTCCTCTCCTCTCCTCTCCTCTCCTCTCCTCTCTCCTTCCCTTTCTTTTTTTTCCTTTTCTAAAAGGATTTAAATTCAAGCTATAGCAAACCCAACACTGGGCAAATATTAAACAACACACAGCAGAAAAATGCAGTAACCTGGGTGGTGTTTGCAGTTTAGGAGCTAAAAAAATGCATTCATGCTTTGTGTAAAGGATTAAGCATTGAATCCTGTTCTCATGGTGTCAGCGGGTGTTCTGCCACCATTCAACAAGGGAAGGATCAGATCCTTAAGATATTTGATGAAATGGCTCGTCCAAGGATTGTAACTTTCAATACACAAAAGCACACATAAACTGTGGCCAAAATCAACTCAAAATACCTGTCTCTGGTGGCTAAGATCCTGCTTTGAAACCGGGGCTGTTATGTGTAAATGATTGAGCAGGTTCAGTAGAGAGGTCACAGAATGACATTTTCCCCAGGAATATTTGCTGAAATGTTCAAATTTTGCTACACAGAATAGGCTGATCTGCAAAGTCACTGGTAACGCAGGAAGGGGACACGCAAAGCCAAGGGACTAAATGTGGATGTCAAGTTGTGTCCTAGAGACCTGGGCTCCATCTGCAGAGGAAAGCCTGTCTGCCCCTGAACTGTGTCTCTGCTATGTTGGCAGGAATATTTTTTTTCCCAAATTATTTTTTTGATAAACAATTTTCCTCATGTGGTGCTTCATGCATTGATCAAACAGCTGTTCTGGCTCAACAGAGGGGAGGCAGGAGGACAGGAAAGAGCAGCCAGAAAAGTTTTGAGGGACAGCTTAAACTGACTCAGGCAGCATTACCCTCAAATGCAAAGCTGTAGTCAGAACTGGACAACTGAAAAGACCTTAAGAGCAGGGTTAGTTGTACCAAAACCTTCTGACAGATGGTTTCAGAAACACCCATGAACGGCTGCTCGAGGCCATCTCCTCATGAGCAATGCAAAATGGAATTGGATCCACAGCCCAGGAGCTCAGGGATGATCATTTTCATGGAGAGGTCGAGAGCCTCTGGAGATGACAGCCCAAAGGCCAATCAGAGAGAAAAACTTGTGCTGACCTCTCTGGCTGACCGTATTTGCTTAGACTTCTAGCCATTTGTTTGCAGACCTCTATGGTCTATTTCCAAAGGGGCAATGAGAGACGACTGAAAAATAAGGTAGCTCACATATTCACATATGCCAGCTCAGCAGCCTGCTGCATTTTTATCTACATCAAACTTTGAAAGTGAGAGTCTGAAAACCTCTTCTTTAAATGCTTGGACCTCGACTGTTTCAATGAACGGAGGTGCCCTGATCTCTGCTTTGTGGTGCAACTTCCATGTCAGTCCTCCCAGAGTATTGCTCTTACCACTGCTCGTAATCTGTCCCTTACCCTTTCATGGCCCATGGAGACCGCAGGATGAAGCACTCTGCCTCTTTAATCCATAAATCCAGAGCAGAAAACTCCCTGGGGAAGGGGAAGGACCGAAAAATTGAGAACCAGTCTCTTTTATAGCTGTTTTCTAGCTAGCAACCTGGACAAGCACTTTTCAGTGTATTGTTCCCAAAATAATCAGAACACGCAAACAATGGAAAAACAATAGACAGCTCTCTCCAGAAACTTTATCTGTCTCCGCTTCCCCACCATTTACACGATGCAAACACGTGCTTAAAGTCGTCTCCCCCAGTTCTGTGAAAGGTTGCAAAATGAACAGCTGATCTGAACATCCCTCTGTCTATCTATTAGATTCCAGCCGGCTGAAATCCCTCAGTCGTACAAAGAGACAAGAAAGGGTTAAGACTGCTTCAGTCTCACCTGTCCCTTTCTGTTGGCATTCCTCATCTCAGCCAGGGGAAGTCAGATCCTTCTGGGAGGTGACTGTTCGTGTTTGTAAGGTAATGTCTGCTACGTACTGGGACAGCTGATGCTCCTGCGTTTCCTCAAGGTGTTTGCATGCTGTAGTGTCATTGCTATGAGGAAGAACATGTTTGCAGAGAAACCTTGGCACGCCATTTGGGTTCTCAAATTTCCTTCTCTCTGAACTCCGCAACTCTCATGAAGAGCCGAACAGGAAAGGGAGCAGCTGCATGGTGTGGAGGAGGAACATTACAGGAGTCTTTTACGTTGGTTTTAACAAGTGCCATCCATCTCAAAAGAGATGGCTGTGTATTAATATCCTGTATTCAAACTCTGTTGGAGGTTACCTTGGTCCATGGCATGTCAACCGTAGCTATAAGAGCCTACAGCATATCACCTAGCTCTGGATTGCTTCGTCTCAGTAGGTTTAGTTGTATGCCAGCGTTGTTCCCAAACTGACTTGCCATAGGGCTGAATGTGCACCAGAGCCAGAGCGGTGGGCAGGAGACCAAGAACACAGCTTCTGGCAGGCAATGTAAGATTTACCAGGGTCCTGCACCCTTTGGTTAGCCTGCAGTGAAGGAGGTTGCTGCTAGGAAAATCCCCAGTGCCTAGGGGACGGATCAGAGTTGCTAATAGGCCTTTTGTAACTCTGTGCACTTATGTTCTGTATGTGTTTGTGCTAAAAGTTCAGATGCCACAATATTTTATCGCATATGAGACAGCATGTAATAACCACTTCTAGCAATGCAAAAATACAACAGTAGCCCAGCAGTTGTAAGTAGAAAATGTTTTTTTTTTTTTTTTTCCATCTGTACTTAGCTTTAAGTGAAAGCAATAACTTAAATGGAAATATAGTTGTTGCGTGGACTATTACACACACTGAAAGACAGCTCCTGCTTCTCCTTAACATATGAAAGACTAACTGATTTCTGTGGGAAGAAGCTGTCAGATATTGTATAGTACAGCAGAAAATACTGCATGGATGTTATTAATGAAACTAGAGGCAGAAAGTATAGACTGGTCTGCTCAGAAAAAAGTATCCTAGAATCCTAACACATGTGGATAAAAGCAGACAAAAGATATAATTGTAGACAAACGATATCATTCCAGTCAAAAACATAACTTTCTTATGAGCTGAAGAAGTACTGGTTACAGTTTTGTTTCTCGTTAAGTGCAAATACTTTTTTTCATCACTTCTTAAATTTCCTTCTTGAGTTGGAAGCAAAACTTCTTTGTGGCCAAACCAGATTCACAGCAGGGCGATCGGGTGCCATTGCAACCTTGTTGTTAAGCATACTGTGGAGGACAACTGCCAAATATTTTGAGCGATCAAATATATAGGACATGGCTGGCTCGAGTATAGAAACAAGTGATGATACAGTGCTGTGTTGTGTAAATTCAGTTCTAGTGCAGCAGTATGACGGGGTCATGAAAGATGCTGAGTGCTCTCTCAAGAGGCTGCCCTTACCAGCAGAAATCCTTCTCAGCTCAATGTCTACAAGGATGAGACCGTTAGACACTGCTGCCAATCTGATGAGTGGTTTTGGGAGGAGGTGAGCAGTGTTGTTCTGGTTATTTGTGGAGAAAGGTCTGCCCAGATGACAGAAGGACCCAGCATGAGTGGAAAATGTGTTATCTGTCTTTGCAGGGAAGTCAAGAATGGAAAAGCTCCTAAGGTTTACCCAGACCTGGGGTGATTAGGCCAACATGGCTGGTGGCACATTGTTAACGATGCAAATATATGAAGATCATAACACTGCTAACTTTGTTCTTTGGACAGTATGTTTCATTTTCCACATTCGCCAACTGGGTATGTTCCTTGGAAATTACATTTGCTTGGAAAGCAAAATACACTAAAATATAGTAAAGGCTGGTAGAAATTGACAACAGTGTAATAGGGTTATGAGAAAGAGAATGTAAAGAATTTTAAATAACTAGCTTTTGCAAATCTGAGCCTTTCCTTCCCCGTAGCTGTCAGCAGCTTAACACAGAGAGAGCAACTACAGGAACAGAACTTAGGCATTAAAGCTGCCATGGCAAGGACTTTGGAGAGGCAGATATGATTCTTGTTTAACCCAAGGTTAGTGACAAATACAGAAGTTAAAATAAAAGCACAAACCCTAAAGACCAAAGCACATGCTTGAGTACTTATTAAACATGGATTTAATTCTCAAAATGGACCAAAGGAGGGAGAGTTGGAGAGCTACTGGAGAGATCTTTTACATAATTTAAGCTATTCCCCTTGTTTCTGACTTGAAGCTAAATGATTCCTAAGAGTCCAGAGCATTTATGTGGCTCAATCCAGGGTTACCAGTGTTTTATCTGCAGTGGCTCTTCTTATCCAACAACCCCAAATAGTGGGAGGATGGCAGTGAGTGTAGGAACTTTAGTGGCATTGAGACTTGATAAACTCTACACTCAAGAGACCTAAAAGGAAATAGTTGTCCACTTCATGAGAAGCTCTGAAATTTTGACATCTTTTAATCTCGAATCACAGCAGACTAACATATGTCAAAATTTCATGAAGAACAACGTTTTTGAAAATCTATGACTTTGGATCTCAGCTTTTCCAATATTATCTCTAAATTTAAATGTTACATCACTTGGTTTATTATAGTACAAGACGCTCCCATGCTCCATTTCCATTTTTGATGCTCAGTTTTAATGAAATCGATGTGTTCTCATGAAAGAAATTTAATCTGGCACATTTTCTGACAGAAATATATGTTTCCTTAGAAAGTGTTTAACTAGCTTTAGACATCAGCATACAAATGTGATTAATCAAAAAAGCAATCCAGAAGATGGCTCGTTGTAATGCCAGCAAGGCTACTAAGTGGTGTGTGTGTTGCAATTACAATGAGGCAGAGCAATTAAACTGGAAAATAATAAGAGCAATTGCTTGTACAAAGTTGAAATTAATGGATTTTCCACTATATGTTCCTTCTTACGGGATCCAGAGAATGGATATTCAGAGAATGGGTATTAAATATTTAAAAAACTCACAAAAGGAAAGGTTTTCCTTTCAAATTTTTGCTTTATGGCTCAGAAATACATCAGATGTGATGTGGCAAATAGGGCAATTTGAAGTTTTCTGAGATGTGGCTTTTAAAAATTGCATAAAGTGCTTTTAATTTGCCTTGGCGTGATAAACACAGGCATGTGAAATCCAGAATTTCAAATGAGCTTTCCAGAACTGTAAGCTGCTTGACCCAGAATTGGCTTTAACATGAAAAAACTCCTTGCAGAAAGCCTAAAGTTTATATCTGATTTAATGCTAGTTGGGTGCACAGCTTCTTAGCTGTATCTTCCAACAGAGATGGACTCTAATGAAGTCTGTATTGTTCTCCTCATGCACCAGCAAGAGCAAAAAAGAACAGATGGATTGACTTTTTGCTGGCGTCCTAGACAAAATGCAGGAGTGCTCCAATACTCTTCTTTCTGCCTAGAAGAATCCCTTCTGCAAAGAATTTTGGCACCTAAGCATCATTACATACTGTGTCTTCCTGTTCCTTTCTGAGCCCCTCTGTTGTATTTTTTGCTAATTTTTGCTTCTTGTCTACACTGCAAACTAATTACAGTAGGGTCCTTTTTTCCATGTGTAGCACTGAATGGGTTCTTGTCTTCATTATTTCAGCAATGCTTATAATTTATATCATGTTTATAATAATGTTTGATTTCTCTTTGCTAGGGATGAACATCAGGGAAGATAATGACAGACTGAAGTCATATGTTGGGTCATACATTGGTAGGAATACTCCTCACATTTTGAAGACAGACAAAGACAGGCAAAGATAGAGAAATAATACAGAAAATACATAAAAAAAATAAATAAAACAGCACAGCGTCATTTCCCATTGTTCTTCAAAATTTATTACAAATCAATCAAGAAGCTTGTTGCAAAGAAGGAAGTTTCTTGGTTAATTCCTGGGTCAGTACAGAAGCAGACCTGTCGATTTCTGCAGGAAGGCTGGCTACAGACATACAAGCAAATGTCAGTGAGGTCCATCTAGCTGCGTATCCTGTCTCTGATCAGGGCCAGGGAAGGATGCTTAGGAAATATTTTAACAACAGTGCCTATAAGGACGGATGCAGCTGTAGGTATATTCTTATTTCTTTTCCAAGCTAGAGAGACCCTGGGTCATTCATCCTCTCCACATATAGAAATCATCCATCCTTCTCAGTCTTTTCTGTTTATTTTCTAGTTTATTTCTACTGCTCAGTCTGTGAGATGGGTGGCCTCACCACTTACTGTACTGAAAGCACCAGAGAGTCAATTAAAGTCAGTGAAAAGGAACTAGTGAATTCACTGAGTCCTTGGATCCAGTTGCTTTTATGTAATGAAATTGAAAGGTACAGTTGATTTTCAGAAGGGTGATTAACTCCAATCAGGTAGATAAGCAAACCTATTAAATCAACAAACTATGGCATGTCCCCAAATGCCCCTATGAATCAAGACCTATAAGGATATAATTGAAAAGTTTTTAATTATTACTTTTTGAATTTCTGGTTTGGTTAAGATCTAGAAAATATACAGTGATTAATGACTAGCTAGTCAAGTGCCCATAAAAATGTATTAATCCCCCTGAGAATGATAAATCTTCTTTAAATTAATAGAGACTGACAATCAAGGATCACATGTTCTCCAGACCTTTTGATAAATGTTCTTCCTATTATTTTCAATAAACTTTGATACATGAAACTGGATAATTTATTCCCAGTAATTTATCTTTGTTCTCATGGGTATCAGCTCCTCACTTTCTATATTTTCTTCCTAGAGAAACACAGTGGAGGTTAGATCAGCATCAGTAACAATAGGCATCATAAAAATCAACTGGAAGATTCTATGTAAGTTCAAATTAATAGCATGGCAGCTGTTTGGTTAGATTAGAAAAATGGTGGTAAAGAACCATGCATTTTGTCTTCCGTACTATGGAAATTCTGTACTTCTCTACTATGAATAATTTCATTTTGTCCTTAATTCACACAATGCTTCAGTAGTACTATATTGTTATGAGTAGGAATGGGTCATCTTATATTATGTGTGCGCTACATACCAAGAACAAAAGACCAAGTTCTGGATGCGTGGATTTTACGTGGGTTTTCTGCTGCATGGAACATGGATTAGAAAGCTATCAGAGCAGAGAGAAATGTGCCTTTTTTTGTTTAGGTAGATTTTCAGAAGTTCATAGCTTTTTACATGTTATTCATCCATCCATCCATCCATCCATCCATCCATCCATCTATCCATCCATCCAACCATCCACTTGCTAATTAAAAAAAAATTCTGGCTAGGACTATACTCAGCTCAGAGAGTTTTAAGTATTTCTCATCTGCAGATTATTTTGCAGTTTGTATAAAATTCATTGGGTTCAGTTCAGTCTCAATAAATAAGGGGGACTAAAATCCAGAACTGTACCTTTTTTTTTTTAATTTTGCAAGTGATTAAGAATCTGCACCAGCCGTCTCAGACATTATTCTCCAGCCATTCTTTTTGAGTAGTGGAGCTTTCTCCTTCACAAAATATGGTCTATCAGAAAAAAAACCCGACAGTGTACTGCCCCACTGTAGAAAAAAGAGATCGAAGTGAGATACAAGGAGAAATCAGTCCAATGCCAGGTGCTGCAGGCATGATCACAAATAGACGAATGGGGCATTTCCAAAGGAGATGCCACCCCTGAATAGACAGAAGTAAGAATGAAAAGATCAAGGGTCTATAGCTGAAACACTGTAAAGTGCTTGCTTCTAAAAGATTTGGAGGTGTATCTTGGAAGGCTGAGGACAGTGTACGCTTCTTGGGGGTCACTGTTTGGGCAAAGGGATTCACTGGAACAAAGAGCTTTAAAATGCTTGTTAAGGTGGGAGTGGAGCTTGAAGGACTGGCCAGGAGGTGAGAAATCTGCAGAGCTTGCTGCCCACAGAAAGATGAGTAGTGACTTCACCAGGGAGCTGAAGGCAAGATATCAGGGTTGATTAATGTAGAAAGGAGCTGTTTGGGTTGGTAGGTCAAAAAACAAAGGATTTGAGATGGAGAAGATGGATCAGTCCTCTATGTAAATTAAACCAAAGGTCAGTTCTTTTCCCAGCTTATGTGTCATTTCAGAGGGAAGAAGTTTGCAAAGTACTGTGAACAGGGTGTACTGTGTACTGCACTGTACAGCTGGGAAAATGCCTCAATGATATTCAAGCTGCAGAAACTAATGTTTATTCACAGCTTTCACTCAAGCTGTTTCAGCTAAATATACTGCAGGACTGTAAGAAAGTCTATGATACAATATAAACCACCTTCTCTCTTTTTATAGAGTTAATGGGACAATTTTAAGTGAATTTTCCTTCTAAGTAATACATTTCTTTAGGGATTAACAATTTTTTTGCTTAGGTAGAACATTTATTCCCCAAAGATGGAGTGCTTTGATCATTAGAATAAGCTGCCACTACAGTGTTATCACGTTCTCTATCAGTTATTCAAGGTTGTTGAAAGAAGACTAAACCTCTCATGAATATTAAGTATTCAGACATGCTTTTTTTACTACTTTTGAACTATTTCTATTAAGGAAAAGTGGGGAAACAATGACCTTACTCTAGTCAGTCTTTCTACATGTAAAAGCAGATCTCACCACTGTTCTTCCAGCTCTGACGTCAAAACCCAGAGAGGTGGAAATGGAAGATGTGGGGGTCATATGTAACATGAGGGGTCTTTTGCTGTCTCCTTCACCGGTGAATGTCAGCAGGTCAATCTACCAGTAAAGACTAGGGGAAAGAAGAGGAATATCTCTGGGCTGCTCTGAACCAACCCCATTATGGCACATGTTTGCTGAGGCAAAGGCCACAGCAAAACACAGCCACCTGGAAAGGCCAGTGCACGGATGGACCCAGGATGATCCACCCGGCTTTATCCACAGTCTTTATTCACTGGGGAGAATGGATATTGCCTTTTGTCCCAGTCAGAAGGGGACAGTTTATGCAAGTAAAAAAGATCCTTTCAAAGTATAATAGATCAATAATCTATTGTCAGCCAATGAGCTATACACAATGAGCACTGTGTGGAGAAATACATCTGCGAACTATTCCTACATCATGTGCTTATGTTTATATGTATTTACATATATAATAACCTACCCCTGTCCATCTTTCTTTCACTGCACATCGTGCAGTGATCTTTGCTCCAGCATCTGCCTTCTGCCTGAAAATTTCCAGTATAGTGAGAAATACGTAAGATGAAGGAAAAGAGCTCCACTGCAGACCCTGAACAAGAAATGTTGTGTAACTTAAATCATATGCTTTAAATCATAGCTTGTAGAGTAGCTACGCACAGAGCAATGGTTTGTTGTCATGTGGTGAGAGATGGGAATGGCTTGTTGAAGTGTGCACTCACCTACTGTGGCACAACAGAGCGTGCTGCGGGGCCCAAAAGCATCAGGCCCCAGAGTGACAGTCCCCTGCAAGAAGCTCTGCCCTGTAGGTTTGTCAGTGCTCCAAATCATTTTCTGACATAGCTGTATGTGCCCAAGTCACAGAAGGCAATGGCAAAGTCTGGGACTGGGAGAATGAAGAACTTCCCACTGTAAGTGAAGATCAAGTTCGATACCATCTAAGGAACCTGGAGGTATACAAGTCCATGGGACCTGATGAGATACATCTGCAGGTCCTGAGGGAACTGGTGGATGAAGTTGCTAAGCCACTATCCATCATATTTGAGAAGTCGTGGCAGTCTAGTGAAGTTCCTACTTACTGGAAAAGGGGAAACGTAACCCCCATTTTTAAAAACGGAAAAAAGGAATACCCGGGGAACTACAGGCCGGTCAGTCTCACCTCTGTGCCCGGCAAGATCATGGACCAGATCCTCCTGGAAACTATGCTGAGGCACATGGAAAATAAGGAGGTGATTGGTGACAGCCAATGTGGCTTCACTAAGGGCATAGTGTCTGAAAACTTCAGTGACCTTCTACGATGGGGTTACAGTGTTGGTGGATAAGGAAAGAGCAACTGACATCATCTACCTGGACTTATGCAAAGCATTTGGCACTGTCCCGCACAACATCCTTGTCTCTAAATTGGAGAGATGTGGATTTGATGGATGGAATACTCCATGGATAAGAAATTAGCTGGATGGCCACACTCAAAAAGCTGCGATCAATGGCTTGATATCAAAGTGGCGACCAGTGACGAATGGTGGTCCTCAGGGGTTGGTATTGGGATCGGCGCTGTTCAACATCTTTGTTGGCAACACGGACAGTGGGATTGAGTGCACCCTCAGCAAGTTTGCTGATGATACCAACCTGTGTGGAGCTGTCGACACACTGGAGGGAAGAGATGCCATCCAGAGGGACCTTGACAGTCTTGAGAGGAGGGCCTGTGCGAATGTCATGAAGTTCAGCAAGGCCAAGTGCAAGGTCCTGCACGTGGGTCGAGGCAATCCCAAGCATAAATGCAGACTGGGCAGAGAATGGATTGAAAGCAGCCCTGAGGAGAAGGCCTTGGGGGTGTTGGTGGAGAGAAGCTCAACATGAGCCGGCAGTGTGTGCTCACAGCCCAGAAATCCAACTGCATCCTGGGGTGCATCAAAAGAAGTGTGGCCAGCAGGTTGAGGGAAGTGATTCTGCCCCTCTACTCTGCTCTCCTGAGACACCACCTGAAATACTGTGTGTCCAGCTCTGGAGCCTCCAACATAAGAAGGACATGGACCTTTTGGAGTGAGTCCAGAGGAGGACCACAAAGATGATCAGAGGGCTGGAGCACCTCTCCTGTGAAGACAGGGTAAGAGAGTTGGGCTTGTTCAGCCTGGACAACAGAAGGCTCTGGGGAGACCTTGTAGTGGTCTTTCAGTACTTAAAGGGGGCCTACAGGAAAGATGGGGAGGGACTCTTTATCAGGGAGTGTAGCGATAAGATGAGGGGTAACGGTTTTAAACTGAAAGAGGGGAGATTTAGATTAGATATGAGGAAGAAAGTCTTTACTGTGAGTATGGTGAGGCACTGGAACAGGTTGCTTAGAGAAGTTGTGGAGGCCCCATCCCTGGAGGTGTTCAAGGCCGGGTTGGGTGGGGCTTTGAGTAACCTGGTCTAGTGGAAGGTGTCCCTGCCCATGGCAGGGGGGTTGGAACTAGGTGGTCTTTAAGGACCTTTCCAACCCAAACCATTCTATGATATCTGAACAGTAACATAAAGCCACGGTAACTACCTTGCAGATGTAGAAGGAGCATGTTTTGGCCCATATCTGAGCCAATATTGTGCTGTTTCCAAAGTGCATTGGAAGCCTTGGAGACAGCACGTGTCTGTTGTTATACATGTTAGATTTCCATACAGTATCATGTTCACTATGAATAGGATGTGGGAGAATAAAACAATCGTTAGCTGCCGCAATTTCTCCTTTCTGTAGTTAGTAATTAATTTATCCTTGAAAAAAGGTGACTCCAGATTTTTTTTGTCATCATCAAAGTAGCTGTGGCATCATTTCATCTCTCTGCAAAAATTTAGGAAAACAGGATCTAGGGATGGGAATATATGTTTTTTCATATTGATAGTGCATTGCTGGGCTGGTTTGATTTAATTTCTTAATGGAAGTGCATGGTTATTTTCTTTATAATACTGTGTTCTTGGGGACACATTTGTTCTTTTGGAGGGTTGATTTTTAAAACCTGGATTATTTCCTTGCTCTGGTATGCAGCATGTCCCCCAGCAGCAAGCTGAAGGTAAGCCACTGGTACTGTGCACCTCGTCCTGGTTGCTCTCGCGACTGCTCTTTTGGAGTGGTTGAAGTGCAAACCTTGCTCAGGGAAGAGATCCTGGACTGGCAGGGTGTGTTAGCTTGGTGCAGCTGTGACCAAAAGCTGTGCTGCCTCCTACCCCGCTTGTACCAGACTTCACTAAAAACAGTCTTTCACCCCACGGGGAGGCGTTTTGGTTAGCAGCACTCTCTTTCCCCTCTCGTGTTGGCAGAAGAGGTGCCATTGCTGCCGCATGGCTTTGCTTCATGGCTTGGGGTGTCAAAATTGACTTCTCCAGGGGTCCCTTCTGGAGCTCAAGTTACTGGTGAACAATAAACTGACTAAATCTGGGATTTTGGAATTAATTTGTAATGGTTTATCCCAGGTTTTATGTCTAGGTCTGATTTGTTCCTACAAACTTTCACCTCTGGATTTCACCCCACGTAATTGATATAATGTCATTGCTTCAAACCATGTTGTTTGCTCAGTAACAGTCCCAATTAACCAGGGGTTACTGACTTTGGCCTTCTAAAATGCACTAGCTACAGGAAGTACCATGACCCCAATTACTACAGATATGTTCATGGATCAAAGACCCTGCAGTCAGACTTCTCCTCCTGACTAATCATTAACCAGGAGGAACATTGTGGAGCTGACGCTGATTTTTCTTGAGTTACTTCAATGGGATGACCATATGGCATGTACCTTGCTCCTTTCATCCTTAGAGGAATTCCAGAATATTAGTCAGTTAAACCTGACAGAACTTCTGGAAGGGAATTGGATCAACCTAGCAGAAATTGAGCTTGAAAATACTTTGGGGTGCAACATCTGTCCCATTTCCCCGTCCTTATTGGTTGTTCTATTAACACAAATGTAATGAAGAGCAATTTTTTCATACCTAATTCACGGGAAATTTTAGAGACCTGACACTGCAGCTAAGTGTGGCCGAGGGAAGAACCACAAATCAGTTCTTGTTTTGGCTTTCTAGATACCTTTCAGTATTGAGAGGGGGAGGGAGAGAAAGGCATGTTTAAAGGTGAGTGAGATGAAGAACATCTCCCAGGTATGTGAGTCCTTTCTGCCCCTCTGACTGTCTCCTGAGGACACAAGGTCAAAGGGAACTTGAACTCCTGGGACCTTTCACATGAGCTGTCCCTAAGAGTTCAAGGTGAATGGAGGTCACTTTAGGGTACAAGAAGTTGGAGTGCTGCCTTGGTATATGCACAGTTTATTGTGGATGACATTCAAGGCAACAGATCTTCAACTGTATTTTTGGTGGGACAAATAATTTCCAGAGTGCTAGGTATTTCTGTAAATGGGGGGGGCTTTCTGATGTGATCACCTAAAATTTTTCACAAGAGCGGATATCCCTTGCTGCATTTGTGGTCAGATCCTATTTTGTATCACCAGGAAATGCATTCCTTTCCCCATGCACTAAATTAAAAAAACATGCACGCATCTACAGAGTCATTTATATAAGCACTACAAAATTGTGATTGTCAGGAAGCCTTGCATTAAAACCTTCATTCCTGATTAGAAGATGGCATGCTGAGTACTTCAACCCACTTTACACTTCAAATCAAGCTATTATTAGGGCATCTGTCCGTTCACGCTTTTGCTTAATGAGAGCTGTTCTTTAGAGATGCAACAATGATGCACCCAACATAAACTTTCAGCAAAAAATATGATTTTGTAAGGCATCTCCTTGCAAAATAAAAAGCTGAATCCTGCTTTTGCAAGGCTTAAATAACACTGAGTACATGGATGTGAATCTGGATATTGCCATTTTCCCTTCAGCATAACTTTGTAACTCCCACATGGTCCACGGTGCATCCCTGTTGGGTTAATGTAGTATTGCAATACATATGGAATGTATGCTCATTTAGACTAGAAGATCTAGCCTTTGCAATACTGGAAGAAGTATACCATAGAATCATAAAATAGTTTGGGCTGGAAGGGACCTTTAAAGGTCAGCTAGTCCAATCCCCCTGCAATGACTGGGGACATCTTCAACTAGATCAGGTTGCTCAGAGCCCCATCCAACCTGACCTTGAATGTTTCCAGAGATGGGGCATCTACCACCTCTCTGGACAACCTGTTTCAGTGTTTCACCATCGTCATTGTAAAAAATTTCTTTCTTCTTATGGTTTAGGGAGAAGGACCAGGAAATACATGGTCCTAGGGCTGGAAAGCGTGTAGGATTTCTCATCTCCTTTCTTAGTTCAGGGAAAACAAGTTATGTGCTCAGCAGCTTTGCCAAAATAATCAGGGAAGCTGGGTTTCAGGAGGGCAATACAGGCAGCAGTGCATGGAGACAGGACTGCTCCTGAGAGAAGGTTTGGCAAAAGCGGCCAGGACCCACTGGAGATAACTCACATATGGCCACATGGGAGCCATCAGCCAGGCTGGACGGAGCATTCTCCGCAATAGGCCTGGGAATGACCAAGCCTCGGTTTTATGCAGTGGTCACTGATATCAAGCGCTTTTCAGTGAGCTTCAAAGCCCTACACTGATGTACTGGAGATCACCCAGTATGAAAATCACTTTTTCCTGGTGTTCTCAGTACATTCTGTCAGCATTCACTTCAGCAAGGTCTGCTCTCACCCCTACCAAATCAGAGCCCTGCAGCCATCTGTGATGTTACGTTTCTCTACAAAGGGTATCTGCTCTGTTTGTTGGTGGTAACATTCACTATTAATGCATTATGCTTGGTGGAGCATTTTGGCTTGTTTCTCCTACCTCAGCTTCTGTGGAGGTATTGCTCATGTGATAGCTAGCATATTGCTTATGTGATAGCCAGCAAAATCACGGGGATTATAGGAACAAGAAAATGTTAAAGGAATAGTACTTTTGTTCCTTGTATTCTTTAATTTGAAGTGGTTTTAAATTCAGAAAAAATGCAGGGTCCAAAAATGCATGAGCTGAATCTACAGCCTACCATGACTAGTGTTTTATAACTACTCAGATGGAGACAGACAGATTGAAAAATTACTGGAGTCAAACCTATGACTATTAAGCAAGTTCTCTTCCACGTTCTTGAATCTTTCTTGAACATGATATAGTTAGAGTGAAAACACACCGTCTCTTCATTGCAGATATAAAAGATAATGCTGTATAAATAAATGAGAAATCATTAAATAATATTTACTTTAAATATGTATCTACAGACATTCATGCAGATAATGCTCATAAAAAAAAAGAGCAGCTTGTTCTTTAGCCATGACTTATTCAATTTTATGTCACTTGTATTTGAAGGGTGATTTATTCTGAGTCTTTTGCAACACCATTTGTTTTACATTTGAAATGTCAGTGGTAACTGAGGTGTCTTCTGTGAAACATCAACAAAACGAAATCCAGGGAGCCCTCAGGATGATAAGAAAAGACCTCTGATCGTGAGGTGTGGCTGGACCGTGTAGATTTGTGTTGGAATGGCATGTTTTTCTCTAGCACCTGATATGTGTGGGGACACCTGTACCAGGGTGGGGTCACTTCATTGTTGATAAGGGCCGCTATTCATCAGGACAACCCCTTCCTTGTGATGTGACTTCAAGCCCGTGGTGCCTCAAGGAGAGCTAGTGTGGAGGACACTGACCTCTGGCTGCCTTCTCCCTCTGGGTAAAGCCGCATTTACGTATTACAGACCTCAGTCGTCAAAAGATGCAAACGATCAATGTGCAAAGTTTCACTAACTTGCAAGGCACTAGGGAAGAGTCCCCCAGGTCAAACTGCAGATCTGCAAACCGTGGTGTAATGTAGGGGGGAATAATTGAATAGTAGAAAAGGAGAATAAAGGGAACAGGACTGACAGGTCCCATTACTCCTTGCTGAGACTGCTCCAAGTGCCCACTGAAATAGCCAGCAGCACAGCCTTGGTCTTTGGAGAATGGGAACACTCTGGAGCCAGCTTCTCCAGACCTCCCTCTGTGCAGGAGATGTGCTGACATTGTCACAACCACAGCCTGAAGGAAAAAAGCTGCCACTAGGAAGAAAAATGTGCTCCTCTTAGGAGTATTCAGGGTTGCAATAGAGTAGCTGCTACCTAGCCTATTGTGTACGCTCTATGTTTTAAGAAAGAAAGATAAACACAAATAATCTACGGTTTGCAAGTTTTCTCAGCCTCACTCTATCAAAGTCCTATGGAAGCATAAGGATTTGAACTTCCTTGTACTATAATCTGAGGGAAAAGTTCATATATGCTCTGAAAAACAACACCCTGGGGCTCACACTGCTTCACACATTGCCAGCTTATGTAATGTTTTCCACTCAGTGTGTAATAAATGATAACGGAGCCAGTCACTAAGAGATAACATAGCTTGCCAAAAGTATGCAGACATAACCAAATTGAGACACTGTGCACCCTTAAGTTTTCAGGCTACCTTGGCAACGCTAATGAACTTTTAATGGTTGAAAAGTCTAGAACAGTTTAAGCTTTTCTTTTTTAAACAAACTTT
>VFFE01007601.1:1173689-1185347 GCA_008921705.1 Burhinus oedicnemus
TTTACGTATTACAGACCTCAGTCGTCAAAAGATGCAAACGATCAATGTGCAAAGTTTCACTAACTTGCAAGGCACTAGGGAAGAGTCCCCCAGGTCAAACTGCAGATCTGCAAACCGTGGTGTAATGTAGGGGGGAATAATTGAATAGTAGAAAAGGAGAATAAAGGGAACAGGACTGACAGGTCCCATTACTCCTTGCTGAGACTGCTCCAAGTGCCCACTGAAATAGCCAGCAGCACAGCCTTGGTCTTTGGAGAATGGGAACACTCTGGAGCCAGCTTCTCCAGACCTCCCTCTGTGCAGGAGATGTGCTGACATTGTCACAACCACAGCCTGAAGGAAAAAAGCTGCCACTAGGAAGAAAAATGTGCTCCTCTTAGGAGTATTCAGGGTTGCAATAGAGTAGCTGCTACCTAGCCTATTGTGTACGCTTCTGCTCTGCTGCTTCAAAAAGGCAGGATTGTATGAGCAGCAAGTGTGTCAGTTTTATAGTACTTTGAATGTATTATCCAATGATCTGACAACGTTATTTTCTTAGCGGTTATGTTGCTGATTACCTCCATTTTAATCTTAATGGCTTATTCTGTTATAGGAATTCTCTATGTTTTAAGAAAGAAAGATAAACACAAATAATCTACGGTTTGCAAGTTTTCTCAGCCTCACTCTATCAAAGTCCTATGGAAGCATAAGGATTTGAACTTCCTTGTACTATAATCTGAGGGAAAAGTTCATATATGCTCTGAAAAACAACACCCTGGGGCTCACACTGCTTCACACATTGCCAGCTTATGTAATGTTTTCCACTCAGTGTGTAATAAATGATAACGGAGCCAGTCACTAAGAGATAACATAGCTTGCCAAAAGTGTGCAGACATAACCAAATTGAGACACTGTGCACCCTTAAGTTTTCAGGCTACCTTGGCAACGCTAATGAACTTTTAATGGTTGAAAAGTCTAGAACAGTTTAAGCTTTTCTTTTTTAAACAAACTTTGAACAACCTTTCCTTAAATTAAACACAATCCCCTACCTCTTCTTACTTTTGTAATAGATTTCTTTTCCCTGGGCTGGACTCAATAATGAATTATTTCCTCTGATTCATGGGTAGAGAATACTTCCTCAAGTCTTTTTCAGTTTGACACTGAAAATGAACCCACAGAGTGGAAATCCAGGCTGAGTCAGCTTTCACATCAGTTTCTGTGAAAGAATCACCCATATTTCCAATTATCCAAACCAGTGGCTGCTAAAGTATTGATGCTTCTAAGCTGCAGACATCAGAAATTAGTTACTGAGGCAAATTGCCTTGCTGTGCTTCCATTTTCAAATGTAATTCCACTGAAGGGACACTTGATTTTCTCATTAAGTCCTTATTTCAAAGGGCAAATCAACATGGAGAACTTTCTTGGACATGTCGTTCTGTTTCACAGTGCAGTCTTATGGGGTAGGAATTAAAGAACTTAAAATATTGTGATTCTGTCTGAGGCCATGATTTGTCTTCTCTCTGAACAGGTCTTCTGCAAGGATCTGGGCTTAACAAAACCAGATGATGGACCTTGACAAACAGGGATTTTTTTGGCTCCAGTAATGAGCTCAGGATCAAGGTGTAGAAGTTCTGTGATTAAGGGTTTGTGGATGGACTTCAGAGCTAGCATATTGCTTATGTGATAGCCAGCAAAATCACGGGGATTATAGGAACAAGAAAATGGCCATAAAGCCAGCCCAGACTGTTTCTGGTGCTTCCAGAACATTTCAGGTGGGAAATTGGTGAAGGATGTGTGGGTAGAGCCCCATAAATTACTTTGTTTAGACTTATTCTTGTGCTTCTAGCTTCCTGAATTAGGCACCTAATTGCCCATAAAATGTGTGCGTTTTAGAAAAAATGAGAGTTACAAATCAACACCTTTATTGGATAACTGCCGTAGACTGGTGGAGACATTGAGCCGACAAGTGTGGACTCAGTGTTATCTGCCAGCAGCTCAGATGTCTATGTGTGGGCAAGAAGGAGCCCACACCCTGTTCAGCATGTGTAGCTCCTTGAAGGGAATTGTCTGAACTCAGTCTTTTCTGGTAGGTGAAATGCAGTGACTAGGGGATACCTCTTCTCATCCTGTAGCCTTATCCAGGAATGCAGAGTCACCCGGGCTCAGATGCAATGACTCACCCCGCCTGCTCTAATTATAGCTGGGGTTTGAGCCCAGCTCTTGGGGAGAGCAGTAAAGAATGGGACAGCTTGGGTCAGGTGTCCAAAGTGGGAGTCCTGCTCTGAGGTAGTCCCCTAGGCCCTGAAGGATGCCTGGACAGGAATGTGCTGGTTCTGTTGATCCTGTTCAGCAGCTCACATGTCCTGTACCAGTGTTTAGAGAAGTTGCAAAACTTCATTTGTGAAGACTGTGAACAAACAGGAATGAGAAATCTGTGGGTTAGGCAGCATCTTAGAGATGTCTTGGAGGACCCGGGTGCTTACATCGCTTGGTACATCTAGCCTTAGGTCATGCATTTTGTTCAACAGCTGTTCTCAAACGTAATAAGATAGTGTCCCTGGTGCTGTGTATATGTACTGCATGAACGTAAAGTACACCTGCACTTCCTCATTGCACTTAACCAGACAAACAACATCCTCACACTTGCAAACCATTCAGAGCTACCCAGATGGCCACTTTGCTCACAGTTACCATGCCTGTTTCCTGCATGTGCAGGGTTTGTGTATTTGATTGGGACACTATTCTTCCAGAGGTAGCTCATAAAGTAGTGATGACCTAAAATCCCATCAGCGTTTATGGAGAAATAAATGCTAGTCATCTAGAGTTTCCATAATGGCAGCTCCATGGATGTGTTCATCCCATCCTAAAATGGACAGGTAGAACTTCCTGTCAGAAGACTTCATGTATGGGTTTAACGCTATTTGAGTGGGAAGAATTAAAAATAATAATAGCAATGTCGATTAAATAAGAAGGATTTGGGTCAATCTCAGGCCAGTTAATTATTCAACTTCCCTTTCTTAGGCACTTTCCTTGATTTACTTTTTTAATTTCTATTTAATGTCAGACATTTTCTTTTACTGCCTTAATTAGTCCATCCATAAATATGGTTTGGCTCTTACATATTGAAGGAATATCACAGTAATTCTTATTATATTAATTTTCTCCTTAAGAGCACCCATTTCACTATTTTGAATCAATTCTTTGTTTATTAAAGTTTGGCTTAGAACTTTTGTGTAATATATGGTTTTAAAAAATGACTGCTTTCTATTTTTTTGGCCCTGCTTCTTCAATAGTACTTTTGAAACTTCTGAAGTTTTGAAACATTTCCACTTTAATTTGTACTTTATGCTTAAGAGAAAATCAATATTGCTTGTAATCCAAGCACACCTTCATTTTCTCTTAAAAAATGTCTTGTGTTAAAAAGCAACGACATCACAATCTTTCTGAGGCTGGAGAAAAATCCCTGTACTTGACAGATGAGGCTATGGCTTTCCAGAAAAAATTTAAGTTGGAATAATGGAAGTTACAAAAAACCCCATGATACATCACTGTGATGAAATCTGAAATCTGTCATTGGTATCTGTCTAATGGTGTGTCCATTAGCCAAGGTAGTTGCACACATATATAACTAACATCATACACACAACCAGTGCTTCATTCTAAACATATGACTTAGGATATTTCTAAGGTGAGGGGCTCAAGAAGGAGGAAAGTTGGGCTTGCGCAAAACAGGCAGGATGGGAGATGGGAGACTAGTGTCTACGAATAAACTGCCTATAATAAGTGTATCTTATATTTAATATCTAATGATACCTTATCAAATATAAGATGAAGTTCCTGGTATGATGAAGTAGCTATGCTGTGCATCTGAGAAAATCCCTCCAAGGCTGTTGCCTTCCTTTCAGTTCTCTGAGCCCTTCAGAGAATTTAAATTAATGAGGAGCTTTCCCAATGGACAGTGACAGAATAAAGCCCAGATTTGTGCATCTCTCTGGTGTATATTCCCACAGAAAGCTGCAACCCAGACTCTGGGGATGAGATGCCCGAGAGAGAGAATCACTGTAGGTATGTCTAGTTTCTTATGCTCTTTCAGCAAGGACCTGCAACTGGTTACCGTCACGTACGAAATAGCAGGTAAAAGAAGTTTTAGTTTGCTAAAGCTTGTTTGGTTTTAGATTCTACCTCCATGCAAGTAAAGACACCTATATTAATATATATTTTTAAAAACATTTATTTATTTTAATCTTAACAAAATAAATAAACCCAATACAGTTAAACATGTAAGAAGGATTACATAAAGTAACTGTTAAATTCTGGAAGGTTTTTTTTTTTCCCCACATCTGATACAAAAGGACTGAGAAATAGCCTCTAAGCAATGATATTCTGGGATTTCAAGTGGATACCTTTCAGCAAATATCCCTAAGTCCTACAATAATAATGATCAGAATTCAAAACTAATGCCATCCATTCAAATCAAAGGGAAAATGTTGTGAGATAAAACTCTTGTCAGCTTGGCTTGTGTGTTGCAATATACTGGCAAATGTAATGAAATAAATTCTCTTGCATTTCTACTGCCAGGTCCTGCCTCTGACTGAGCCAGAAAGGATCTAGGGCTAGTGGGATTCAGTGGACCTCTTGGTACGTGGCAAATGGAGGGACAATGTCAGATGCAGATAACAGAGAAAAAATTTTAATTGAATCCACCTGTAATTCTTTCAAAATCACTATTCCTTCTGGGTCCAAACCAGAAGGCCAATTGCTGCTGGTTTGCGCTTCCCTCTGGGAATGTGCTCTATAGAGACTCCCGATTCATTGCTTTATTTGGCTTCTTCCACGGGAAGAGTCGTCTATTCATTTAACTGTTCTGAATGCTGCAGAAAACTGGAAGCAAAACAATATTATTTGACTTTCATGTTTTCTGCTTTTGGCCAGCAGCCAAAGCTCTCATTGTTTAAGCCATTTCCTACAGGTTCAGTGCAAGACTTGGGTCAGACCATTAATGTTAATTTAAGTTAAAGTCTAGTTCTGAATCAAATCAGGTCCATTTCAGGTCCATCCATCAGGTGGATATGATCTAGCAGCTAACGAGGAACTGCAGGCAGAACAACATTTGAGAAAAATCACCTCATTCAGATACCATGTCTCCTTTCCCCATCTCTGAGCACTTGATTTTGGCTGTGACATTATGATGAAGTACAGGACTGGAGCAATAAGGACTCTTTGGCAATCAAAATCAGGTGACATAACACCTCTGGCCAGGAAATCCCATCCTAAACCTTTCCTCCTGGAGAGAAGCACAGCAGCTGAGATTAGGCTGCAACAATCAGAGAAACATTGAGATGATGAACAGGCCCTTTCTAACCATTAGAGGACTGGCTTTTTACACATTGCTGCAACATACAAAGTGTTATGCTGGTTGCTTTGAGAGGCGAAGGTTAGCAGCTTTGATGGGACAGACGGAGCAGAACACAGGGCCTTCATTGGTAGCTTATGAGTGGGATCATGCTCCCTCCATTGGAAATATGAGAGCAGGAGTTTGTGCTTGTCCATTGTTTGTGCTTGTCCACCCCATCCCCTTTGGAGCTGCGTGGAGCAGGAAGAGGGCATGTCTGCTGCCTGGGGCGGTCCCAGGACTTCTGGGCCATTTGGCTTTGCAGTGGTCTGCAGTCAGTATGCGAGCTTCCTGCTAGACACTGTGGGAACCTAGGGAAAGAGAGCTTGCAGGGCCAGAGTATTAACTTCAGTTCCTTTCATTCTGTTTGGTCCTAGTGCAAAATAAAGTCTGAGTTAGTAGGAAAAAAATAAAGACAAAAAAGTCATCCTTTTATACAAAACCACTATTCCTGGAGCTCCTGTCATTCTCTTAATCACAGATTGTACCACTTTTGGAGAAGAATATTGGCTAGATTTTCTTTAAAAACAAAGTTGAAGACCCTTCAGGGTCAAAATCATTTGCAGTTGCACATTTCTAATCTTTTTTCCTCCATTCTTTTTAGTTTAGGAGAACGTAAAAAGATTTTTGTTTAAATGTAATTAACAAAGAAATCCAAGTCACCTCAGGTTGGAATTTGAAAGCCTGGATTCAACTCAGATGAACTTTTAAAGATCCATTCATAATGCCTTAAAACATTTGTGTATGAGGAATGCTTTTAGTTTTTTCCATAGTCCTTCCAAGAATGTAAGCATACTTTTTCTTTAGACTGGGGGCCTGTTTTCTCCTTGATAGATCTTCTTTTTGAGAATTCTAAATCTAATGATTTTTTTCTCATGCTGACAAAGAGAATAAAAGGCTCTGCACTGTTTTCTTTAACATTTTTAAATCTCAAGCAAACCTGAAAACTGCAAGAAGCCACTTTAAAAGACTTATATTAAATAAATGCTGCAGCAGGATTAGGTTCTTCTCCCTAAAGAAAAGCAAAATAAAATGAAAAAAAACCTCTTCAAATAACCACTGAATTTCCCCAGGTAGAGATGAAACACTGACTGTTATCTCCAAGGCTATTTATATTAGTCAAAGTGTTGAGCCCTAAGAACCTGAACGTCTTAGTGTTTGGAGATCAAACGTGGGGCCTTAATTTTACCTTGTGTCTAACCAAAGGTATTATAAGTTACCCAGCATGCTAACAACTACCTGTTCAAATAAGATGCATTGCAATGGAAAAAGCCTCTCTTGCCACTGTTTCCTATTCCCAGGTAGACACACGCTGTACATACAATTGTTCCTCACATCCAGTCAAAATGTTTCCCCATGCAGTATAACAAACATATGTTCCTTGCTACACAAATCCCAACCCACAAAAACCATGAATGACTTTCTTGTGATGTTCCTCCTTCATACCTACACGTATCTCCTTCCAATAGTTCCTTGGTTTTGTTTTTGTCATTGCAACAGTTGCTAACAGAAACTGCTAGAGTGAAAGTTTATAACAGCTTGCATTATACCCTCTTGAATTTTTTTTCCACACACATCCAACTTTCTCAAACTTCTCATTATGAAAAGAAATTTTCCCAGGCTCGGTTATACTCAAAAGCAAATTTATTTGGAAAGTTACAGTAAAGTCTCATAAATGGCTTTTAAATGAGGCGAGAATAAGAAGCATAGGAAAGTTGGTAAGGTCACAGGATATGATCCTGCTCCCACAGACGTCAACAACTATGTTCCCAAAGTCCTCCCAGAGGATCTAGAACCAGGGACAGGGACTGTTGCTCTGCATTCCTTGTATGGACAGAGTTGCCAATGAACCTTGGTGCAAGACCAGTGTAAAATACAAATCCCAAACCCAACAAGGCGACATGAGCCTGTACAGACTACTAGGTTCTGGCTGAACCACTTAATTAACCACAGGACCCGTTAGTCCAATGTTTCTTAGTTGGTTCTCACTCAGCAAAGCACTACCCAGAAAATTTGCCTGATTAACATGGGTGGGAGAAAGCAGAACATCCACCAAGCCCTTATTTTGCATCTCTCCATAACTTTGCTTTTTCCTGATACAGTTTCGTTTAAAAAAGAAAAACCAACCAAAAACCCAACAACTAAAAAAAAGTCCCTTCCTCCCTGTGCAGAGATCAGCACTCTCTCAGTCTTGGTGCTGGAACTAGACTCTGCTTGTGATCAAGGAGAAAAGCTTGGTTTTGTCTATATCTGTGTTGTGGTAAGAGTCTGTTGCAAAGTCAGCTTCAAGTTCTGTGCAAGAACCCTTAGGTGTCAGCACTGTGCAAATGGTCAATGGCAGAAAGATTTTGCAAGTTTAACATGCCACTTTTGCTAATGCAATTGTAACCCTCTTTATTTTTCTGCACTCTCCCCTTCCTTCTACAGAGAGTTGCTTCTGCCACACTGTGTGCTGTATTTCACAACAGGCTCGTCCAGCAGAACCAGGGAAGCTCATTATTGGACCAAGACCGCAAAGGTACCAATGTGTATGTGTGCAAGGTACATAACTAAGTATCCAAGATACAGTTCAAGCAAGCAAGTATGCTTGATTTTGAATGCCTAACTCTTTTCAGATCTGTAAAAATCCTTATTTACAAAAATGAGAAGTGTGTTGCATCCAAAACTGACTATAAATATCAGGACAACCCAGAATCCAGAAGCATGGTCGGAGGGTAGAATTAGGACAGTGCCAGACTCCTGTTTTGAAAGGAATTGCTCTAGGTTCCCTAAAGGTAGCTAATTCAGGAGCTACTGGTTAAGACTAACAAGGACAATGCAGGTAGAGAGTGAAAGGACTGCATGAAAATCTCTGCCTTTTGATTCACTTTGTTTGAAAGGATGCTGCAATCTGCAATGCAACTAGCAATCCACTATCCCTGAATGACGGTAACTGCTAGATCAACTTCCAGCTTCCTCATTGCTTGGATCAGGATGTTGCATAAGAAAACCCTTTGATCTTGTCACAGCAACTTGTGCATATGAGGTGGGGTGAATCCAGGATGTCTTCGTCTCTAAAATATATGTTTATAACTGCTGCATCTGCTCCTTCTTTTAGTTTAATCATTCAAACATCATGAGAAAACCCTTCTTGCTTACAAAACATGTATAGTTTGTACTGTAAGCAAGGACTGTGTATCATACTCCAGTATCTTTTTCTCTATGCAAACATTTTGAGTAACTGTGATATAAAGAGATGCTGGCAGGCCTCCAAGAAGAATTCAGGGTGGCAGTTAAACAGCCTGAGTTGTTAACGGTTCAGCAAACAACGTCTCTTTTGTCTGGTAGATCCTGCAGTTTCTTGGTAATTTCTGGACATAGAACAGTAATGTCTCACAGCTGGGTGCCTTTGGCTTGCTATAAGAGCCATCAACACAGGGGTTTGAGTCCATAGGCTCCAATCAAGTGCTGTGCCAGAGAGAGCTCAAACAGACGCATGTCTTGCTGCCACCAGAAGTTATTTAATACATGATGATGACTGAACTACATGATCTTCCTGGGTCATCCTGAGTTCTTGCTCCTAATAAAAGACAAGATCAAGAAGAGAAATGACAGTGCCTGTCTTGAGTCTTGTAAGGTGAGAAATTAAGTGATGACCCTTGGAGATGATAAAAAAAAAAAGTTAGGGAGGGGACTTTCTGTTCTGTCATGATTCGGGACATTGGTCTGGTGGAGGAATCTGTGTAGGCTTAGCAGAAACCCATGGAGAACAGCTTCCAGGAGACATATCTGTACTCCCACCCTTCCCTGGAGCATAACTGTTCACTGGTTCATGTCAATTAATGGTTGTAAACACTTGTCAGTCATTTAATACCATATGATTCCCCTTGACAGTCAGGATTTTTTCTCTGATAGATCAGCTCAGTTCCTAAGACTGCAATTACACATGACAGTATAACCTGTATTTCTTCAGGTTTCATCATGGCTGATAGTTTTCCCTGCGTTCAGTCCTGAAGCCTCATTTGTAGTTGATGAATGCAATTAAACTGCTGCATTTGGTTGGCAGGTGAAAGGATCCTGGTGCACAGACTGTATTTCAACTTATAAAGACATTAGCAGTCCTTCAAAATAAAAGGCACTAACGAAGCAAGACTAACAAGTATTCCTTCAGAGTAATACAGCACTTTCAGTCTTGCTGTTCCCTTGCAGCTTCTTCCTTTAAGTGGCTTAAAAAGCAGCTTCTGAGGGTGTTTTCATCCATGCAAGTTGCTCAGAGGGAGTACGTTTCTGAAGAAGGAGTTAATGAGGTTCTCAGTCCATCTGCTAGTCTCATCTCCCACCCCAACTTCTCAAGAATAACATAGCTCAGATTAGTGTCATCTTTCATTATCCTCCCTGGGAGCTGGGACAGGTCATCCCTCCTCTAAGCAGAATGGGTGATGAAATATTTATTCAGTTAAATTATCTAAGCTGGAGTCCAGCATGCAGCTGATGAGGACATAGAAAGCAGAGTATGTTTGCATTTATATGTGTGTGTGCAGACTGCAAAAGGATGGACAAATGTTTCCGTGGTCTCAGGGCTGCATTTAGCCAATCTCTGAAGGTTAGAATGGCCTTTCCTTACACCAGTCACTGAGAGCTGATGATCCGAGCTGTGCTGGGTTTTCCAACACTCAGCTGTGTTGGCCACAAGGGTGACAACTCCTCTTTGCCATCGTGTGGTTGCCCTTAACCTGGTGGAGGTTATGCAGCAGACTTCTTGTTGTGGCACTACAAAGGGCAGTTTGTGCTCCAGCAGGCTGTTAAGCACAACCACCAAACTGATGGACTGAGCTCTCTCTGTTGGATATGATCAAAGCGCATGCATCCTTCATGAATTTTTGCTGTCATCAACAGTTATTGAGAGCATCTGAATGATCCGGACACTGTTCTCATTTTACAGAACCTTACATATCTTCCTGGAGAGAAATCTAGTTGATTCAAACTTTGGTCATGGGACATAAGAGTGGGTAGGGAAGATGACTTTCTTATGCTGGCTGCTCCTCACCACCATGTTAGAAATGTCTGTAAACAAACCAGCCTTTTCCTTAACTCTCTCTCTGACATTTGAGAGGCTAAAAAATGACAGCTTTAGTTTGTCAGTAAACACGATGTCTATAGGAGTGGGCAATATTCCCCTGAAAGGAATTTAAATGAAAAAAGAATCAAACCCTTACCATCTCCAAGGGTATGATATTAAAGGGGTAGATGCCCTCTGTAGATGAGTCTTTGGAGTTGCACTGGTTTGGGAACTGTCCTACTGAGTTGGCCCTTTCTGGTGTGCAATTAAATATCTGGGGGAGGGAGATTCATACCACTGCTTTCCCTGCTACCTTGTACGGGTAATAGTATCTTCCACCTTTGTCTTATTCAGTGAACAATGTAGCATATTACCCAGAAGCTGAATACTCTCCTTTCAGTGGCATCGTGCACAAGGGAATTTCTGTGCTTTCTGTTTTCTCCTCTGTCCTTGGTTCCACATCATGTATCTTGGGAATTGGAAAAGGCTCTCCTAAGACTTCTAGTTCCACTAAAGCAATTTCTCCTCTCAGTGGTGGTTTAGATTTCTGTTTTGGCTTGCATTCAGGGAGACCAACCATGTTGTGCTTTTAGGAACCAGACTTTGAGCTTTTGAGAGCTGTCTCTGCTGAAGAAAGCACCATGGCAGTGTTTGCAAACCTGTGTTTTCTCAGGCTTCAGGAAATAAAGGCATGTGAGAACTCACCTTTTAAAACAAGCTCTAATTCACCTTCTAAAATAAGGTCTGACCTGTGGTTTCTACAGGGGAATGAGGGAACTCTGCTTTGTCAAGATACTACTGCAAACGAGCAATCATTTGGAGGGGTAATTGCCTCAGGGCCAATTTCTTTTCCTTTACTATCATTTTACACCACAGTGGCACTTTTTATTGCCCTAGCATGGCTTTCAGTTTGCACATGGAAAAGTGTAAGAATCTATGTCAGACCTGTTAACATGACTCTACAGATCAGGTCTAAAACGCTTATATCCCAGAGATTTCATTGAAGCTAGGTGCCTAAATAGTTGTGGGTCTGGGTCTACATGCCTAAGAAAGATTTCAGCCATTGTTAACTTCAGCCTCCACATTCTCACTTTCTTTTGTTAATTCAAGCGAGCAGTTTACAGAAATGTTTAATGCCCTATTTCAGACCCAGTGAACCAGGGTCATGACAGCCTCTTGCAATGATTTACCACTGAATGGTGACTGTGGTGGTGTTCTGTAAGCCAAGTTGTTTGTTTTTTTTGTTTAA
>VFFE01007601.1:1185367-1197495 GCA_008921705.1 Burhinus oedicnemus
TTTTTTTTTTTTTTTTTTTTTTTCCCCCCCCCCCCCGCCTCCCCAGCACTCAGAAATGCAGTCCTGAAATCGGCAAGAGCTGTGCATGGCTGAGAGTCAAACTGGATTTAAGACCCAAATTTTGCTTCTGAGCAGGATACCTCAAAAAATTCAATCAAACTAAAGGTCACCTGCATGCCTCATGCAGGGAGGTTCAGGTCTGCTCCAAACCCCACTGGTTTCACTGGCTGTGAGATACAGAAAACCACATTGTTGGTATCCCAGCCCACCGACAGACAGATCACATACCAGCAGCTGATGGCATGTGCTTTCTGATGCTCGCCTTGCTGCAGCCTGGAGTCCCTGCTGCTCTCCCTCCCTTCATAAAGGGACTCCTGCTGGGCTGGTGATGTTTGTTAGCTCACCAAAATCACAGAGCTGATCCTCAGCTGCACGAGGCCCGCTGCTGAGATGCTGCCTTCTGCTAGTGGAGTGCTACAGGGTATGTTGCAAACTTTCCATATTAACGGCATAGCACGAGGCTAAGCAGCAGGGGCTGCTGCCTGAGGACCTTTCAAGACACCAACACTTTTACTTATTTATTCTTCACCTGCTTTTGTTATAAGATCATCAAGAATCTTTTCACTAGTCCTGAGAGCCTCAGCTTTGCCCTCTTTTATGAGGACGAGTTGATACCTCCTGCTGGCTCATCTGCCCCATATTGTGGTCACATCATAGGAGGACAAGCCATCTTCATCAGACACCTTTTTCACTTTCTGTGCAGGTAAACGGTGCAATCTATTTGGTCTTTTTTGTGTGTGTATCCATATTTATGGTAAATGTAACTGTCTCCACTGAGTATTGGAGATTTATACCTGTGCAAAGGAATTGGACCTTCTAAATCATCTCCTCACTGGGATTTTTGGCTGGTTAAGTACTGCCTGTAGCAGTGGGTAGTAACAGCTGCCTTCTGAGGAAACATGCCTTTCTGTTAATAATGTTGTGTTTGTAGAGTTTGCTGCTTAATTGACTTCAACTCTGGGGTCAGACTGAACTGTTCTGTTCAGCCAAGCAAGAGAAGCTGGTCATACTTCAGTCAGTGTATAAACTCTATTGGCTGCTGCCTTGCATGAAGCCAAGAAAGAAATCGGTGCAAAACAAAGAGAATGATGGAAATTAGAAGCTGTTCCTCCTGCCTGAGACATGGTGTCCCCTTGCACAGTTGTTGTGTTTAACACAAGCGTGACATGTAGGCACCTGGAGTTGTAGAAGAGTTGAAAGGCTGATGTATGTCTAGACACTCCAAGTTTCAGCACTTCAGTGCCATGAGACTGAACGGCCCTCCAAACTTTTGGCTTCAGATTTGAACCTGAGGAAAGACCCTGATGTCTCTCTACTTTTTGGAGTCACTGAAGTCAAACCCAAGATCCATAAACTGCTCAAGTACTTGCCATTCAGGAGGAGGAATATTCATATGGATGTTATTTGGGATCAACAGCAATTTGGAGTGGAGACTATAGTTGAGGAGAGAATGAAGGTACAGGTGATTTTGTAAGAGGAAAAGACAATGCCCATTTACAAACAGTGGAGTCAGTGATTAAGACCTTGTTTACACACAGCAAGTGCCAAGCAGAATTCTACATTTGATTCTGCTGTCTTCATCCAATGATCAAATGGAAAAGAGCTGCAATAATCAGAAGGTACAGTTCCTGCGAAGTACACCCGTTCTATTCTTACAGGGTAACTTCCACAGCAAGTACCAGACCTCTGAAACAGCCCAGAGAAAAAGCCTCTCAGATCCAAGCAATTTAAATTCAGTGAATGTGATTTGGCTTGTAGGTAGTTCCCTAGGAAGTAATGAAAGAGGTAATTAAGGACTGGACAACTACCTTAAGTAAAACATTATTCATTAGAGTAAAACATTTCAGTTAAACTGTTTTCAGGCCATGAAAGTCAGCTCTACATCTTTCTATGCATCACTACAGCTGCCCAGTTCCAGAGGGGAGAATGAGACATCTTTCTGAAGGTCCCACCACAGGCTGCTTGTCGCTGAACAATGTGGTTTTAGTCCGAGTTGAGATGAGCGGTACTGATACTAGCTCCATTCGCAGGATTCATTTTTTACCCTTACGACTAATTTTAGCCTGCAATGATACCAGTGCTACCTATAGCATGTGCTATACGATGGGAACAGTGACTTGGCACTGCACTATGTTTCATTCTGTCATCAAGAATTATTTCTGTCCTGACTATGCACCTTGCTACCTGTACAAGAAGCCTAAGCGACCCAAGAAACCTCACAAGAAGCAACCATTACCCTAGACCTTTGTCAACAAGTCTATATAAATACTAAATACATCAGTGCAATCAGCCTCCATGTCAATTTTTTTCTTCAATCTTCCATTCTTACTAGCTGACAGTAGATCATACCCTTTTAACTTGCAAATACTGATCCTTAGTTAAGATAAAATAGTCTGACCATGGAAACATCACACTTTGGATGCCCCAATAAATCACATGAAAGAAAATACTTGCTACATTATCCTGTGGAATGAGAGAAGGTTTAAGCATTGCTTCCTTGCTGGCAAGATGCCTTAAAAAGCTATTTTGTTGTGGCGTTGATTCTGTACCCCAATCAATGTGAATGGGACTGCCAATGTGTACAAGAAATACTGGGACAACACAAGCTTTGCAGGGAGGAGTTGGTATTCCTCTCTTTTGTAGCATTTGTAGGACGTTATTGTTACAGATTCTTACGGCTCACACCTTTGAGAGTGAGCATGGTCCTTTCTGGCTCCCTTGACTTGAGGCTGATTGCAAGAGTGGCTGTGTCTTGGGATGGAGTGACCTGTCAACCACCACACTGTGCTTTTAATATCACTGAGAGCCGTCAGGAGTAACCAGGAATTAGATCAGGTTTTCAGCATTGTAACTGTGAGACTGTTTCACCTCCACAAATCATTGCAACAGTGCAATAAAAACATAATTAATATCCTCTAACAATTCCCCAGGTGCATCTTTTCCATCAAGAATATAGGCAATAAAATTATTAATGATTCAAAACAATTAAGCCATAATGAAAACGGGTAAACTTTCCCAATGCTTTTGTCATTACTACTGACTGACTCCATCACTGGAGTTTTATTAAGAATATTTTTAAGTAGGACAAACATCAGCAAGGAATAGTTCAGGTAGAGTTGATCTCATCTTAAGGTAGGAAGAAGGATGACATGACATCTTGAGATCCCTTCCAGACCAGTTTTTCTTCTAAAACATTCTGAAAATCTGTTTTCTCACATCAGCAGTGATTTGCATTCATTTTGCATAGGTAGAAATGAATACACGAGCTTCTTGCAATAGGGAAGTCAGTCTCTATTGCATCCAGATGAGGTCCATTTTTAGCTTCTAGAGATAAAGATATTCAAACACCTGAAAAATGTCTGACTGATGTAAGCATGCTGCTTTGCAGATTTTTAATGAGCAAACCTCTTATTTGATATATTCTGGCTCTAAAAAACTAATTTATGAGTAAGCTTAAAACATATACTAAAATATTCTTCCTATAACCCAATATTATTTTCATTCTGCCCATTTAAATTCTTTCTTCTTCCACCTTTCTCAGCATTTCAATTGCAGTTGATCTTGGATGACTAAGAAGGAAATATTTTTGCAGAAGAGTAAATCATCATTTCCTTGGTGTAAAACAATTTTTCTTTTTGTAAGCAAACACAAGCCTAGCAAAAAGCCAGAGATGATCTTTGTTATTTTTTCCCATATTCTCTCTGACAAGATGAATTTTTGCATTTACTTTCATAAGGATTTTACATAAACAGAAAAGAAAAATATCAAATTGTATACAAGTTCTTCATAATCTGTTAATCACTTACAAACTGACCTTAAGTACTCTTTAAAACATCTCTACTTGTGAACAGTAGGAAAAATTAGTATACAGAACAGTACCAAACAGTAGTAATGACTCAGAACCAGCTAACTTGCTTTAGTTTTTGGGTTTTTTTCTGTGTGGCACTTTTCTTCTGTGTTTGCAGAGTCTTGGTATGGCCATTTTGGACCTTCATTTAGAAAAAAGTCATAAAACAGCCAAGTCTCAGTAAGTGGTATGACCCCAGAGTTGCTCAAAACACTCATGCAGAGTAAGAAGTGGTTTTCAAAATTCATTAGAAAGTGTTTTTGTAAATGGAATCCGTGACATCAAGACAAATTTAGATTTTCAAAGGGAACTGGGTAACAGGAATGGGTTTCCCAAGAATAGGTTAATTGAGGGTTTAAGTGTCTGTGTGTGCTCATGAACGTCTGCTGCTGATTATGGAGGCTGGTGCAACTGTATAGGGACATAGGGACTTCTACCCTCAGGTCTGAAGATGCAAGAAGATGTTAGCAAGTGCAGGTGGATGAAACCACTGTTTGGGGTTATGCTCCAAGGATAAGTCGGGTAACTGTGTTCTGGACGTGCGTAATTCCCTCTTATCTGTAGGTACAAGAGTTTTGGAGAACTCTATAATTTGCAGAGTGTGGTTGCCCTTTGGTAGACAGTATCAACACATATAAGGAGTTGTGTGCATTGCCAGACAGCACTCCAGCACATGTGGGGACACGGGTAGATTAAGGAACCATAAAAGGAGAAGAGTTTGGATCCCTCAGGGGAATTCTAATTTGCCCCTATAAATGTGAGCTTATGTTCTCTCTCTCTCTTACATGAGCATCTTTACATTGCATGAAGCATAGAGATATAGATAGATAAAATACTTCTCACTCATTTTTTAAAGCCTAAAATCACTAAGTATCATAACCCATAAAGCGCGTCAGGATTCATTTGACATTTTTGAGTGAAGTGAATTGCAGTGGTGCCTTTCACAACAGAGTAGTTTATAGATCCACAGAAGAGAGAATGGTCTCCCTCCTTCTGTGCAGCATATAGGACTTTGTCATGTACACCTGGCACCAACAGATACTTCTTTGGGGCATCGCCATATTATGTCTTCCAAGGAGTTCAAGAGCTGAACGACTGAGATTATTAACTACCCTTTTGTTTTCTTCATAGCCACAGTACTGAACATTTACCCTGAACAAAACCTGCCAAAGATAAGGAGAGACATACCTTTTCTTTTCAGGCTTCCTCTGACCTTGCCCTTCCCTTACAAGGCAATTTTGTAGGGCACTGGTATGTCTAACTAAAACAAAAGAGAAATGCTTTGCTTTTGTAGCTAGACACCCACTTCAGACAATCAAAGAAATCTTTTATTTATCTTGATGTTAAACGGGATTGCTGTGGAAAAAAAATCACTTGCCTTGAACATATTCATTTATGATCAGATCGTTACCCAGCTTAGGAAATTCATCAAGTGAGACAAAATTTACCGGGGGACACTATGTGTGAGGGAGTTCTTGCACAGGGAATGACAGAGTTGTCTGGAATTTTATGAAAATGCAGATACCGAGCTATCAGCATACCTGATTAATTAACACTTGTTTATGTTCTGTTTCTTTCAGCCTTGTTTCAACACCCCAGAACTGATTCTAATAAAATCCCTTTGCGAGTTCTTTTTCCTTCCACACACTTAACTCATGATTGCAAAAACCATTACCACTTTTGATTATAATCTTTAATTAGCAGGAAAATATACGTGCTGAATTATTTAGTTAGTGTTCATTTTCATCATCATGTTTTGACAGCTTTTGCATTAATAAATCTTTCCTAGACCCAAAGACCCTGGATAGCCTTGGACGGAGTTGTTTAAGGACTTCTGTTAAATACTTTGCCTTCCAAGGACCTTAAAGCATAATGTACTACCCAGGCTTTTTCACTCCCAGGTGAGTTTCCCGATCACTGGCCTGTCTCTTCTGCTCGCTTTATAGCTTAATGAATCTTTAAGAGCTTTCCTTCTCAATGGAACAAGTTCAAAAGGAGATGAGATAATATCTCTGTGCAGTCTGTCATGAGAGAGTGGTTGTGTGGCTTGAGGCCAAATTCTTCGCTTGTCTGCTGCATGGCCTTCTGCATTGGTTCTGGAGCTGCTCAACAGGTTTTCCACAGAGAAGAACTTTGAATATAGCTTATTCTTTATGAAGTTCTCAAAGGAGACTTTACTTGCCTCATAGAAGTGCCTCAGGGCTTCTATGCTTGATCCACCACCCATTGTGTCTTAAATCTACATTTTTGGTGAGCGAGTAAAATGGCTCAAAGTATTCTCAGAAGGGCCCCAACATCCCTGCTGAGGCCTTTGGGGCTGTGGACAGCAGAAGTTCAGGGTGTCATATGGGTTGATCCAGCTTATATAAAGCAAAGACTGTGTCCTGCAATGAGCTTCAGATGGGAGGACGCCTGGTTTCCTGCACAAAACAACATTAGACCCAGTGGCAGTCCCTGCCTGTGGAATTTACTGCCAAGTGATAATGTAAGAAAAAGCCTCTTTGACCGGGCCCATTCCTGTCATTTAAGGCACAATGCAGTCCCTGTTTGTTCAGGTCCAAGGTCGCTCTCCGAGTTGGCATGTAAGGCTGAGTACAGCTGCCAGTGAACTGAGATGGCTGAAGTTCTCTGCCACTGTTTGAGTCTATCAAGATCTTAAGCTGTGGATAGGATGTCAAGATTTAGTTTTTTTCTGATTATTGTTTTACTGTTATTTTCTACCCAATTTGATGAAATTACAGTGTTTATGTAATTGCAAGCATTGTGGGTAGGTATTTCTGAGTACATGTAATTTATCAACTTTAATGAGTAAATAAGCCACTAACCACTGTGGCAAGAGGTGCTCCCCAAATCTTTAAGTAATAATAAATAATATAGCCACAATGGAGCTCTCAGTCTGGAACAATTGCCCCATGTGCCATTACACCCATACAATAAAACATTTAAGACTGTTTTAAATGCTTCCTGTCATCACTGGTGGTGGGAAAATAATTTTGCACAGTTCATTTGCTGCAGTACTTCATTTTCTTTAGGGCTTCTGGAAGGAGTGATTGTTATCAGAAAAATGACTATAACAGGACTGTGTTATTACATGTTTAGTTTCCATCAGGAACTTCTCAATCAAAATCAAACTCGAATCAATGCAGCAGAGGAGTGTTTGCAATGGAACAGCATGATTTGTTCAAAGCAGGGTGATGCTGACTAGTCATCTGGAAACTGGTGAACTTCAACAGTCGTATGAGTTATGCAAAAGTATATTACTACTAATGAACTCTGATTGTGAGCTTGTTCTGAACAAATCCCAGAATTTAGGAAGACAACCTGGATTCTCTTTGTAGATTTTGTTAAAAAAATTTTAGCTATGAGAAATACTTTTTACATAAAGTAAGCTAAAATGAAATTCAGACATTCTGCTTCTAAGTAAGAGTATCCACTCAGGGTTTTATTACAATTCAACAACTTCACTTAAAATATTTATTCAGATTGGTGCTCCTGACTGTCCCTACAATTGCAATGTCCTCAACTGAACATAAAAGTATGAGCACTGATAGAAAATGTTACATGTAGATAGAGATTCTCTGAGTGTTATGGTCTTGTTTTAAACAGTATAGCTCTTTCCTGTACAATCTGAGTAATACTTAATATTCCTAGAGCCATATCACTTTTTGACGCATCCTTGAATACAAGATGCTGCATCTCAAGGACTTATCTCCAGACTTGCATCCTGGCAAATTAATCTTTCCAATTGCTTTTTCTTGCTTGTCAACTTTTTATGCTGGTCTTTTCACTAAATGAGTTGTTTATACATATCACCCTTCATTTAGATTTAAGTAGATGTTTAAACTGTGATATTACTTCTTTTTTTAGGGGACTTGCAAGTCTGGCATCTCTGTAGGGGTAGAAAGGATTAAAATGGTATTCCTGATAGCAGAAATGATTAATGGAAGGCACTTGAGAGTGCACTTGCGTGTTCACAGTGTGGGTATCATTATGTTTACTGAGACGACTGTTAACGAAGCATCAGAAAGGCAGAAAGTGTGAGCATCCTTCCCACCTTTATCAAATTTCTAACATCTGTTGACCTCTGTAAACCCACAAATACCAGCTAGGAGTCTGGGAAGTGAAGGAAACATCTGATCAGAGCACAGAATTCATGGACAAGTGCAGTGCTTTGTTTTGAAAAAGCAAAAATAAGTGAGCATAACAAAGAACTGTTTCCAAACCTGAACCTGCCTCCTGAGCAGCAGTTAAGTACTTTGGCTGAAGAGCAGATGAGCAGTAGGAAAGCAGTTAGCACGGCATCAACCCTGAGCAGCGTGGGAACCAGAGGACTTTCAGCTAGAGGAGCTAAAAGAGAGCAAAGAGGTAAGAAGAGCTTTTGCCGTGGTTGTTTGGGCTGTGTGACTCTGGGCCTTGTATGCTTCATGTGTAAGAGGTCTGAGAGGGAGAATTAGCATTTCTGAGTACACTTCTGAATAGCATTTCCGCTGCTGCTTTGAAGCTGACCCTGACTAGCCGTAAACTAAATCCAGACTGGTGTGTCATCACAGCCCAGCATCTCCCCAGCTTGCAGGGAAAATGGGATCCTTACAGCACTGCCTCCCTTTTTCCCTCCCCTCCTTGCACATCACACCTCCCAAAAAGCCCCAGTGCTGCTGCTGGAGGTTCTTGGCGTGAGCCCTTTGTCTGAGGTCCTGTCCTGTGGCTCCCCCAGGGAGCTTCTTGCCACTCCAGCAGGGAAGATGATCACCCTCCCATGCGTGGGACAGCTGGAGTTGGGAGGTGCTCAGAAGGCAGGGGATGAAGATTCCATCCCTGGGGACAACCCCAGCCACTGGCAGCTGCATTGTCCCTATTCTGTGCTCCTGGACGGCATGGAAAGCCCCTGACCCTTCTGCTTGGGCTGATGCATTAGCTCCCTGCCTCTGCTGTGCCTGGCACATTTCTGGGGTCACAGGACTCTCTCGCTGCTTGTGATATGATGCCCTTGGCCACCGTGCGCATGGAGGAGGAGCCGGTGAGGGGAAGGAAAGAAGTCAAGTTTAATGTCAAGTCAATGGAAAGCAGGGCAGGAAAAATGAGATTGGAGGAGGGAGATAAGAAGGGATGTCCTGGGTCATGGAGTACGCTACTGAGACAGGCAAACAAAGCACAAATTGTTTAATTAAAGAGGAAGTAATTAGAAGCAAGTTAATAAAAGATTAATTGATTGATAATTAATTACATAATCTATAACTTCTATAATTAGATTCATCGATTAATTAGAAATAAAATCTATTCATTAAAGTGCAATCAAATTTTAAGTCTGGTTCGTGAGTTTGCTGTCACTGACTTTTTTTTTGCCTGATAACTGCAAACCTTCCTAAATTTCAGCCTCGATTAATCAGTGGTCACATTTAGCCAGTTTGTCTCATTCCCCTTTAGAAAGGCGCGTAAGTTTAGCTTGACTTGGTATGACGGCGCTGTCAGCTGTATTTTGTACACCCGAAATGCAGAGGTGTAAGAGGTTACCATGCCCATCTGCCTGTCCCTTCTCTCTCGGGGTGCTTGTGTCAGCAGTCAGAATGAAACCAGCAGCTCAGCACAGAGAAGGCTGGGCTGCCAACATTTTACCTTCTGCCAGGGAGTTCAGTACTGCTTTATATCTCCTCAACCTGTTTTGTCAGTGACAAATTAACTCTGGAGTCTTTAATTTGTGCATTCTACTTGTACCATAAAATGGAAAGAGGTTTTGTACCCTACAGGAGAGACCAGCTCCTGGTCCTTTAGAGAGGTGGCAATCCATAGAAGAATTAGGAGGTGGCTGCTGTGATTGTGGCCAATATCTTGGTAGGCATTTCCCATCTGCGAATGACTGCCTTAAAACACTTTGCAGCATTTGACCTGACATCCTGTGAGTAGCAAGATCTCATTTATTCAGCTGGCATGTGGGGCTCTGAGCCTATCTGCTGGCATTTGGAAGATATTTCATGGTGACAGTAATTATTATAATCATTCCCTTCAGTAGCAGGCTTGAAGCCTACTCTCTCCATTGACATAGTTGATCTAACTGCAGAATAAGTCACATGTTAACAGCTGGACTAAAAAACCACCCACAGATGTTGCTTAATAGGAGACTGAGTAAGCCCACCCACTGCTGGTACATTTAGTCCTCCTAGAGGAGGCAGGTGTATAATCTAGGAAATTTTCCAGTTCAGCCCTTAGAGACATGAATCATTAATGTTTAGTGCAAAGAAACAATGTCCTTTTTACCCATGGGGGGAAAAAAAAAGACCACAAACACAGAAAAAAGGGCGAGGACATCTGGGAGAGAGCTCACGAGCAGGAAGCAGCCAGTTTTTCTTTACACCAAAGGTAGCTACTGGTTTTCGCTATAAGAAATAACACAGCAGTCTCTCTCAACACTCTGGGATATTTTTTCATGTGTTATCTAGAGCATTGACGCTGTCTGCAAGCCAGGGTCAGAGGTGTCAGGCTGTGAATCAGCTGAAATAGTTAGGCACTTCTGCTGCTGGCGGCTCTGGGAAGTGTGCTGCTCTCGTTTTGCTTGAGGGAAACAAGTTCGTGAACTCACTTGGGGTCTGTGTGGCTCTGAGGCTATGAGCCACTTACGGCTAGGCCCTGGTTGCCCCCTTTGTCTCCTGCCTGCCTTCCAGTGGGACAGCCCCAGCTTTGCCTGCTATGAGGGTTGCAGGAACATAGGACTCAGGGTAGATGAAGATGGTTGGAAGTCGGCATCATCCTTACCAAGCAGTGCAACACAGAACTCTTTCCATTGGGTCCATTGGCCCATTTTCAAAAAAGAAGAGGCTTCCAGGACAAAGCCCCAAAAAGTTGTTCACACACTGAGCCATGTGTATTCCCATTGTGTAGAGTAAGTAAATAATAACCTGAGAAAAAAAGAAAAGCTACTTGTTTTTCCTCTTGTGTGTTTTTCCTCATTGTCTTTCTGGACCTTTTCCAAAATTGGAGTATTTTGTAAAGGTAGAGTGGCTAAAACCTCAATCAAACTGCCAACCCCACTGCTGCAGGCAATGGGGACACAGGGAGAGTCCTGGAACGGCTATCCCAAACCTTGGCTTTGAGTGAGGAGTTTCAGCCAAAAGCCATGAACTTCCTAGTGGTACAGGAACACCACCCAGATTGTGTGACCTTGGTGAACCAGATTCTTTTGCCTACGCAAACTGGCATTCTCTCCCCTATATGCAGCAGCTCTGAGCTGCTGTGAACTGGCTGGGTGCATGGCTCAAGACCGTTACTTCTTTACTTCAGTTCTCTCACTTGGTATTTTGTTCTTACTTCAAAAAACTTCACTTAAGGAAAGAAACAGAAAGAAAAGGGCATTTCAGTTTTGATCACTGTGATTTACTAGAGAGATGACAGGCTGTGGAGCTGCTGTCTAGTCCCTACAAGGTGTGTATAATGCAGTTAGTCACAGGGCAACATAAATAGAGACTTCTGAACTGTAAGCACTTCCATGACTAGCGAACGTGCTGCAGCCTCATCTGGGGAAATGGCACTTTTTCTAGTGTTTATAGCACAGCTGGCAGCAACTCTAGAAAGTTTTCTGCTTTTGCCCAGGGCTCTTAGTTATGGAGCCACGAGTTTCACTTGGCATTAATCAAGAGCTGAGTTAGCCATACATTTTCATGTGCTTGTTGACTTCTTAAGGATGTTAACTGCGTTCTAGTTTCTTATCTATTTTTGTTGGAGTGAATATCCTTGTCCTGGAAAAACTAAAAACAAAAATCTCTTGTTACATTTTTAAAGCCAAAATGAAAACCCTCTCGGGAAAAACACTTGACTCTGGGGATGAGGAATGGGTTGTTTTCAGTTCCCTCAGTTCGGCCAACTGTTTTGGAGGATTTGTTCAATGACTTGTGACTGCTCTTTGTCAAACAAGTGGGAGAATATTAACTCCAGCCCTGAGCCATTTTGGTGCCTGGCATGGGGCTGGTGGGAAATATCCAAGGAGAACCAATGGCAGCTGATTGAATGCAGAGTCACATTATACCATGTCAGGGAAAAATCACGACAAAAAGGGTTTTTTATTACATCTACAAGTAACCTTTCTTCACCAAAGACATCACTGGGTTGGGGAAAGAAGAAGAGTTCTCATTGACCAAGAGTTCATGAAGCAAGAATTAGACTCTGTACTGTGATAAAAAAGAAAAGGTGGACCTTTGGATGAGACTCGCAACCATGAGGAACTATAAACATC